>RJWH01004054.1:0-123378 GCA_004363575.1 Solenodon paradoxus | reverse complement strand
ACAACAGAGACACAACAGAATGGACAGACTGACTAAGGGGCGAGAAAGATAAAGCAGGAGCAGCAGCTATGCTCTGGTGACCTGAGCTGTCCCCACAGAGCACCCTGGGAGTGAGCCGTCATTGGGCTGGGACTGCAGCCCTCTGGGCGGGTGGTGGGAAGCAGGCAACCAGTGGGTGTCCTCCGTCCTGCCAGGTGCCCGGGGGGTGGGGTGGGGCTGGCTCCTGGCGGACTCGAGAATCAAAGGCTGCAGCGTCGCCCCGCCAGGGTCGGGCAGCAGGAACCAGCCCGCAGCAGCGAGCCACTGGGCACACAGGGCCTAGAAACCCTGTTTCGGGAGCCTTTGGGAAGAGGCTGCTGGCTCACAGCGTGACCGGCTGAGGAGCCAGGAGCTGCATTTACGGCAAGGGGTCTGCTGCATTAGTCGCTCTGCCTGCACACTCCTGGGAGGGCACAGCACCTCCTGTTTCGCTGTTGGGGACGCCAAGGAGAGCAGAAGGGCAGGCTGCGCCCATCCCAGCCACGTTAGGTCTGAGCACAAATCGGTCTCCTGACTTCAACCACAGTGAAAGGACAACAGGAGAGGTTGCCCGCGTGGGACGTTCTTGCACTGTGGCCCCCACCCCCAGTGCTAGTGCGGGGGTCACTCTGGGCAAATCTAACCCTTGACCCTAAATGCTGTTTCTCAACCTCAACAGAACTGGCATTTTGGCTAGTTTGCTGTCCCTTCGGGCCATATTTGGCAGGGTCTGGGGACATTTCTGGCATCCAGTGGGTAGGGACCAGGGATGCTGTTAAACATTCTGCAATGCCCAGGACGGCCCCGCAGCGAAGAACGGCCACGGCCGGCACGTCCGCAGAGCTGGCAGGAGGCGCCCAGGGCCTGGCGGAGAGCCCAGGGGAATGCACCCGGGATCAGCGGGCTCGGTTCAATCTCGGTCACACTTGTGAGACGGTTCTAGAAGCCAGCCTTCTGACTTTTGCCTCAGGGTGGAGAACAGAATAGGGTTGGCCAGAGGCCTCGCTTCTCTGTCCTCCGGAGATTCAGCTCGCCTTCTAGTTGGTACGACGCCGGCTCGCTAAAGTGCAGTGATCTGGCTGCAACCTCCAGCGTCAGGAGACTCTCAGACAACCCCGGGCCTTTCTGTACCTTCTAAGGTACATCTGCGCCAACAAAAGATGTGTTTCATTACACAAGATCCTATCAGTCTTCCTTGCTGAGAAAGGAATGTCACCCTTCAAAATTCCCTGCGCCAGCAGTTACACATGACCGAGCACGGACACACGCACAGACCTGCGTGAGAGGGGCTTCAGCAGTGTTTTCCTTGGCGTTTTATTTCTTCCTGAACTTTCTGTGACATACGTACCAGATTTCGCCCGGACAGGACTTCTAACAAAGCCATGAGGATTTTGCCATCTTGGATATCCACAAACAAATCCTTAACTTCTAGAGGTGGGTTGCACTGTGCGGGAAGGGGAGAGAAAGCCGCCAGTGAGTGACCTGTGTCACGCACCCCACGGTGTCAGAGCTGCGAGGCATCGTCTAGACACGTCATCGTCTTCCAACATTGGCCTCTGCCCGTGGCCGGCGAGGCCTGCCTGGCCCAGGAAGGAGGCAGAGGGCCTGTGACGGCGGGAGGCCTGGAGGGGATTCAGGAAGGGGGTCTGAGCTGACACGTGACCCTGGGGAGCCCTTCTAACCTGCGGTCTCAGACCCCATATCAGGTGACATCCCCATTTCTCTGGAAGAGGAGAAAGAAATGGCCTTTGTTGGGCAAAAACGATTCTAGAAGCCAGGCTCACAGGAACTGCCCCCTAGCAGCAGCTCTTCTTTACCTCTGAGATGGGGAAACCGAGGCTCAGGGGGTCTGGGTGATGTGCTAGGAACGTGCTCAAGCCAGCTCTCTCGTCCACTCCCAGGTCCTCATCAGGACACGTGGCGGACCATGAGCACAGCTGGGTCATGCCTCCAGGGCAGGACACTGGTCGGTCAGCCTGTGTCAGATGCTGGCAGGGCTCCCCCACCTCCAAAAGCCTCCAGCTCCACAGGTGCCTTCGGGGGTGCCCGGTGCCACTTCTTCAATATCTAGTCCGAGTCTGGAGGTGGGGGCCCGTGGCAGGGGAAGCTGGGAAGGCGGCCGTCGTGTGTGACTTGGGAGGGAGAGGAGATTGGAGACACACACAGCTGGGCTGACGGATGGATGGCTGGGAGGGTGGTGCGTGTGAGGGAATCTGCTCTGTGTATGTCCACGTGTGTGTTTATGTTCCGTCACGAGGGTGACAGGCTCATGCTAACAAAGCCAGCTCGTGACAATTCTGTAAGAGAGTTACTCCAGTGAATGCCCTTCTCTTCCCCACACACCGCACCGGAGGAGTCAGTGTTTTCCCGAGCGCACCTCTCGCCTGTTGCACGGGCCAGGGGGTGAGACACACTGGAGTTCAAATCCAGGCTCTACCATCAGCAGGGACTTGACTTGGGCAAGTCCTTACCCGCCCTGCACCTCAGTGTCATTGGCTGCAAGGTCAGGTTGGGACTCTGACCGCCGCAGAAGACAGGGGCTAACATGAATGGGGGTCACGCAGGCCTGGTGCTGGCAGACCCGCCTGCGCTCCCACAAGGTTATCAGTGAGACCAGCCGACGAGGACGCGGCTTCCTTCCTGGAGCCCGGGCTGCCCCTTCAGCAGGTACCTCACCCAGGGGCTGTGTGGCTCAGGCTGTGGTGGTAAAAAGCCCCGAGCTGGTGCCTGGCGGGGACACGGCTCCCAACTCACCCCCTCTGCCCACCTCTGGGTCCCTGAGTCAGTCAGTGGCAGTCCAGCCCCAGGTCACATCGGCTCTTCCTGGCCCCAGGGGAAGAGGTAACTCTGCACAAGGACCCGGAGTGTGCAGAAGTCTCCACCGGAGACGCCTCTGGATGGATCGAGCCTGTGAAGATGCCAGGAGCTCGGCGGGATGAGGCGCACAGCCCACAGACGCGTCGGCCAGGTGCATGGAGCAGGGGTTTGCAAACTGTGTTCCCCGGAACCCCTGGCTTCTGCAGAGCAGCTTCTGGGTGCCTGGTGGGGGGTCGAGGGGCAGACCCACGGCGCCCCCTTCAATCAGTCAACTCTGACGGGGCTTTATTTAGGGTTTTAGTTAAGATGAGACTCTGCGTGAAGAAAGGTTTCTGTTGACTAAACACATGTGACAGAAATGCCTTTCCCGTGTTTGGTGAGCACTGTAACAGGATCTGGGGAACAGGCCCCAGAACCCTGTGTTTCCTTTTTCTTTCTGTTTTTGTTCTGTTGTTTTGTCTTTAAGGGAAGGGGCAGGTAGGCAGGAAGAGAGAGGAGGAAGAAGAATTTTTATTTAGTTGTTCACACTGGTTACTTCCCTCCAGACCTGGGACTCAAACCCAGGGCTCTGTGGCCTGGCTCCTTTGGAGGCGATCAACGTAACACCTACTCCGCCAGGGCGTACTGCCTTTTTACCTTTTTGAAAGCAAAGGTGCAGGCAGGAATGAAGGCGAGCAGAGGCAAGCAGGACGAGAGAGGTGGAAGATGCATTTTACTTCTTTCTATGCAGTTGTGCCCCCACCCCCACCCCACCTCCACTTGGGACACACACCAGGGTCCTTGGGAGGTATGTGGACTGCGCTCAGCTGGAGGCAGCAGACCTAACTGCTACTCCACCATTGCGCCTAACCCTGCGTTTTGGATAAGACCCTGCCCCAGCAGGAACGGTGTTTACTACTGATTTGGGGCCTCTGGCAAGAGCAGAAGTCAGGCTGCTCTCTTTCTCTCTCTGCTCTGGGACACAATGAAAGGGGTGTTTACATAGGAGATAGGCTGGTGGCAGGTGGCAGCTGTGACTAGACACAGAGCCAGAAAATCTTGGAAAAGATGGAGGAGGCAGAGGAGAACAAGGAGGGGGAGGAACTTGAGATGCTCAGGGACCCTCTTCCTCTGGGAAGGCCTACTCCAGGGTCTGCATTTTCTTTATTTTTATTAAGGAAAGTGGAATTTCCTCACCCCTAGATGAGACCCTGGCCCCCGGCTTGTCAGAATGCAGGGAGATTCCAACCACAGGTGCACAGAAGAGGGCTCCGCTTCAAGGGCAAAGCCAACTTTGAACCAAAAGGCAAATTATTTTCTTTGTAAACTCCTGCAGCCACTTGGGTTGGTTCCACGTGGAGCCTGAGGGTCAGGTTACCCAGACTCTTCAGGAAATGTTATTCCTGTTAATTCGAGGCAGAAAGCTCAAGAGGAACAAAACACTCCCTGATCGGCAGACTAACAGAATTTCCAGTTACCAGTCCTGCCTGTGGCCAGGCCTCGCCGCTGAGTTCAGCCTGGAGAATAATTTCCATTGACAGTGTCTGTAAGGGCCTTGGCCTGCGTCCATGCGGCTCGCGGGCGGGAGGAAGGCTGAATCCGCTCCAGGGCAAACACTCTGGGGCCCCAGCGTTCCTGGGCTTCATGAGATTGGTATGGCCTAGGAAACAGCACCCCCGGGGCTCGCTTCATGATCTAACTCCTTCGGTAAATTAAGGAATTTTTCCAGAAGCCAGAGCCTCAGTAAATATTTCTGACAGCCTTCAAATTGCAGTTAAGCCCAATTCCCCTGGTGCGTTTCGGGGTTTCCTTTACATGAAAGGTTGTTCTTGAATGTCTCAAGGTTGAAAACACGGCTGTTAATTTTGCCCAGTGTATGAGGCCTGGGTTTCAGGTGCCATCTGACTTCTCTGCCCAGGGGGCACTGGCCACCTGCCTGGCGAGGGTGCGGCTCACAGAGATTCGCCCGGGCAGGGAGTGAGTGCGTGCTCTTGCTGTCTGACCCTCTGTCCTGTTCTGCTTAGTTTTTAATTCGAAAAGTAAAAATAAAAAAGGGAAGGACTACGTCACGGCGACAGTGTCCACTAGGAGAAATTTCCAGGTGCCCGGGCACACGTCAGGCATTCACGTAACAGTTCTGTGGACTCGGGCAGGGGGAATGGTGTTCCTTTTATTTCCCCCCAAACTAACACTTCACTATGAGACTGCCAACATGAACCCGTCGTGGGAATCCCTAACACTTCATCCGGACACACGGTGGTGAATAATGTGGACCTACAGGTAAATTATGTGAATTAGAATCTCCATCAGGAGCCCCACTGCATAAATAAACGCCTTTTCTTTTCTTTGCTATTTCAATGATTTTCTCGAAGAACCTTGTGGGTTAACGAGAAGGGTTGTCTAATAGTTTACTCTTGCACCTTTTTAAGAGAAGGGGAGAGAAAAAATTCAGACAGCCACCCCCACTAAGGCGGGGTACTTGATGCACTGCTGCCGGCTTTTTAACACGAAATGAGACTGCGGGCTGCGCTCTGTGGAGAACCAGACAGTGGAATTTAAGAAGAAAGAATTGAGTCAAATGAATCCAGTGAAGCCAGCTGTCTTGTAAACAGAAACATCATCATCTCTCCTTCCCCTGCCCTGGGGAGTTAAGAATGCTCCCCTCTTGGGGGCTAACCTCCTGGTGTGTGGTGGGGCGCATGTCTGCTCCCTTGGTCACCCCACATCCCTGCCCTCCTCTGCGCCTCAGCCTCTGGTCTGCGTCTCAGAAGGGCCTGCTTTTGTGCTGTGATGTGTGTGCGCACAAGACACCTGCAGACAAGCGAGTCAGAAGTACTTGGCCAGGTGCGCCCTGGTGGACTAGCGGTTAGGTCTGCCACTCTGACTGAGTGCAGTCCACATACATCCTAAGATCCCAGGGTCAGGGATGACAACCAAGATGGACAACTAAAAATATTTTTTTTTAAAAAAGAAAGAAAATGCTTCTTCCTCCACTCTTCCTGCCTGCTTGCCTACTCGCCTTCATTCCTGCCTGTACATTTGCTTAAAAAAAAGTGGCCAGAGTAAAGAGCACAAAAGCAAAGGAAAGAGGAAGCTGTGCCACTAAGTTTGCATCTGCGGAAGAGGTGACAGGAAGGGCTGCCTTCTTGGTGGTGGGACTGATGGCAGGAAAGGCTTTTACTGCCTGGAAGTGACAGGATTGGGGAGGGCAGGGGGCGCTGTCAGAGGGTTAAAGGAGATCTGAGATGCCCTGGGCTGGTGCTGGAGCCCCGGGGCAGGCGGGGGTTAGGGGGGTGGGGGTGGCAGGTACTGTCAGTGATCAGCAGCAACATTACGAAACTAACAAGGAATCTGGGCTTTGATGCACGGTGTCAAGAGTCCTCCGCACACATCATCCAGTTATCTACAAAGGGATCTTAACGAGAGCAAGCCAAGATCCCCTCCCTCCCTTCCTGTGCCCGGCCTAACCCAGGACAATGGCCTCCTCCCCAGGGAAGTATTTGGGTTGATCAACAACAACCTAACATTAGCTCATCAATTCTTATTTCAAGACAGAGCCTCTCCCCACCACTAGACTGATAATCCCAGGAAGACAGACCTTGTCTTACTGACCTGTGAACTCCCGGCACCCGGCCTAAGATGGAACTCGTGTGGATGGGAATGGAACTCGTGTGGATGGGAACGTGGAGGTGTCTGAACGCTGGGGCCGCCTCGGAGCACAGCGCCGCCCTCACCCTGCTGCAGACCCGGCGCTTAGATACTGCGGGGACCCCCTCACGGAAGAAGGACCCAAGCGCCCGCTTACCTTCTCCAGGTGTAGATTTATCCATCGAGTAAAGGTCCTCTTCTGCACATTTTCTCTCTCCACTGAAAGCAAGGAGATGCTGTTAGCTGAGTGAAAGGGCGGATGTGCAGAATCCTGCCCTCTCTGTCCCAAAGGGAGATTCTTGGGGAGTGGTAGGCAAGTCCGAGGCTCCCCTGTAGGAGCAGAGCCCTTCCCAGAAGGCTGGGGGTCAGCCAGCACCCATTCACCCCAGCGCGACGCAGAGCATCTGAAATGGGTGAAACACCCGTGAATTCAGACACAGAGCAAACAACGTTCTGCTCAAGCAAACGGAACCATCTGGGCATCTGAGGCCACAGCTTGACAAGCACTGGTGGGAAGAGCCAATTAAAACCACAGGAGGTGACCTGGAGGAGTGGAGGTTAGGTACATCCCAAGGACCCGGGTTCGCGTCCCAGGGCAGGGGTGAGAGGGGGAACCACCAAGAAGAACCGTTAAATAAAATAAACAAAATGCTTTTTCCTCCTCCCACTCCCTGCCTGCCTGCCTTCATTCCTGCCTGCGCCTTTCTCTAACCAAACAAACCCCAAAGCCCAAAGGTGACGGAGCTGCACCCCGCCAGGCAGACCTGTAGGTCTGGAAGCTGGACGGAGGAGGCAGCGCCGAGTGGAGGGGGGCGGCTCTGGAGTGTGTCGGATGTGGCAAGAATTGGACAGTCCTGGGTGGACTCCCAGCCCGTCATCCCCCAGAGCTTCGGATCCTGGAGCCAGCTGTCCGTGCTCCCATCAATCTCCACTGTTCCCGCGAAGATAAGGAGAGGCTCACGTCCAGGTGACCCGAAGCCTCCCTGCCCTCCTGCCTTCTGGCTCAGTTCCCGCCACAATGGCGCTTATTTTGGTTCCTCTGTGGCTGTCAATTTCTGAGTCGGGGCTACTTTGCACGCTCTGGAAAGGAAGGTTCTGCCGGTATCGCTGTGAGCCACAGCGAGCTGGAAGACAGACACCAGCACCCTCTCTCCTCCAGGGGAGAATAGGTCCTTCCTTTGCAGGCGTTACTGCCACTCACCAAGCTCTACCTGCATCCCAGACACGTCCTGTCCCCTAAGCCTTAAACCTTACAACAAGGCCTGTGAAGCAGCAACATTATTGTTATTTATTTATTTTTTTAAAAGGAAAGGTGCAGGCAGGAATGAAGGGCAGTAAGGAGGCAGGAATGAGGAGGAAGAAGCACCCCATTTATTTCATTTGCTGTTCTTCCTGGCGGCTCCCCCCAGTCCCAGGTCTCGACGCTGAGTCCTGGGGATATGTGAGGATTGCGTCGCGGTGGACTTCTCTGCTAGGCCACCAGCATGTGCCAGCAACATTATGTGACCAACAGATGAGCTCACGGGACTCAGACAGGTAACGTCACTTGCCCAGACACCAACTGGGGGGATGCAGAACCTGGCATCCCGACCCCCGACTGGGTCTGTCCCGTCCAACAGGTTTGTGGGACCCACCATCAGCCAGAACTCTGGAAACAGAAGGTCTGGGCTTGGATTCCACCTCTTCCAAACATGTGATTCCAATGACAACGACAAAAATATGTCAGAGCCCCTCTAGACACTGGGCAGGCAGTCACTAATTTACCCCTCACGACAACCATCAGACGGAGAAGCGGGGGCACTCGCCCACACCCCACGACTAGTAAGGTGATCACCCCGCTATCACAAATGAAGAGAAGAGCTTCCGTATTTCAGTGGTCAATGCTAACACTCAGCACAGCTACTCTGCGTCCTGCTCCTGCCCCTCTCCCCAGGCTCCTTGGTGTTAGTGGCTTGGTGCCCAGGACCAGAGGGACATTCCACAAGGATGGCAGCTCCGGTGTCCTCATCTGAGTGCTGGGGGGACCGACGGCCACCCTCACAGCTTCAAGCAGCCCCCCTGTCTCTCAGACAACCCCCAAATGACTACATTCTGCATCTCCACACAGGGAAAGAACAGATCACATCGTCTTAAAACCATCTCACATCTCTTTAGCAATAAGAAAATCAGAGGCAATTCATCTCCTGGGGGAGATAAAAAGGCGACGGGCTTTCCAGAAGGACTGTGGTCTCGTCTCCCAGCCTCATCATGAGGCAGATAGTTGTGTCATAAATCAAAATGCAATATTTTGCCTTTCAATCTTTTTAGCTGAAGAGCCAGCAGACAGGAATTAAGCACACCACGGCTTTTCTCCCATTCCTCCTCCTTTTCTGTAAAGGGAAGGTCACTGGGAAACAGGCTTCGGATTAAAGATCTTAATTCCCGTAAACGTGTTTCGTGGGCTGGGGGAGGAGGGGAAGGAAAAAACGCTGATAGAAATGAGGTGGGGAAGGAAGCGTTTGCTGAGGGGCATAAGTTACAGAGCCTCGACATTTCCAGAAGGTTCCAGAAGAGCTCTTTCTGCCACTGCAGCGCTTCCGAAGTTTGCTGTCTATGGTTCCATTATTGCCTGGAGGACGGCCCCATCGTGGGTCCCGGTGTCGCTGTCCTGAGGAGGGCAGTGTCCTCGCAGGAGGGCCGAAGCGTGGTTGGTCCTTTGTGCTCAAGAGCATGAATGCCCTTCTCGGGCTGGACACGAAAGTCGGAGCTGCCAAGTCTCAGTGGTAGGCACATGTAAATTTTAATAGCTACTTCCAAATTGCCCTCCCCAAAGGCTGCCCCAGCTTATACTTTCACCCCCCATCTGCCTTTAAACAAGTTTATGGGGATTGTAAAATATTTACACACACATTCAAACACTCAGGCTGGTTTCTCCATATGGCTTCAGAGAGAGGTAAGCATGTCCCCCTGAAACAGAAGTGCATTCACGGAAAGCCCGAGAGAACCTGGATGGGGCTGTTAGTTTAACTGTGCTGAGGGGTGTAAATGGTGAAGCGGGTGTCTGTTAGTCTGTGCGTGACCTCATCTATCCATTCACCCACCCACCCATCTGTGCGTCTGCCAGTCCGTCCATCCACATCCATCTGTCCACCCATCCGTCCCTTATTCAGTTATTCAGTGATTACTAATGCCAGAGCCTCTGGGCAAAACTCAGAGGCGAAGAACATTACGCATTCATGCCACCTGCCCTCCAGGGATTCAGAGGCAAACGGGCGAGAAAGAACAGGGACTCCACCAGCCACACATGCAAGGAGAGATGCGCTAGACATTTCCGGGGCTGGCAGGGACGGAAGGAGGGCTTTGTGAATCAAGGGAGGCTCCTCCAGGTGCCCTAAGAAGACCCCCATGGCGGACGTGGCCACACAGGGGCTTCTGAAGGCAGTGACAGCGCCCGAGTCCCGTCCGACGCAGAGCCCACCCCTCAGCAACCTCGCTTCCACGCCGGTCAAGGTCACGGAGCTGAGGGTTGACGGCCGTGGCCGCAAAGCTCACCCTGGACGGCAGGGTGACGCTGACATGTCCTGACACCGTGAGTGGAGTCGCACAGAGTCGACGAGTCCCACTCGGAAACAGGGTAGGAAGACCGCATTTTCGGAACCTGAAACTGGGACACGTTGCTCGACGCACAGGAGAGACTGCGCATTTAGCCTGCCACACACCAGGGGACGACAAGATCCACCGAAGAGCCACACGCCGACGGCCTCGCCACCGCGGGCAAGCTCGGGACGACTTCCAAAACACCTCGCCTCCATCGGTGCTTCTCTCTCAGGAACGGAGGGAAGACTTGATGGGAGCCCCCCAAATGGCATCTCCCAGAGCTGTTCCGGGAGGCGCTTCCCTGCCGCCCCCACCATGCAGCAGGCCCCGGACGGGGTACTTGGTCTGCTGTCTCGGCACAGAGGCCGACGTGCTTTCACGGGCTTCTGTATTTCCCGCCCCCGCCCCGCAGGCCCTTCTGCCTCTGGCCTGCAGAGACTCCATAAACGTTATACAGTTTCCATAAACCCAGCTGCCCCTTTTTTTCCGCCGCACCTATCACGTTGTAAAGGCGGAGGGGACCGCTTCTCTGGAAAGGTCTGGCCTTCTCACGGAGTGTTTGTGGGGCCTGACGTGGGTTTACTGGGAAACGATCGAGTAATGACAGCTGCGTAAAACCGTCATCCCGGCTCTGCCCGGCGGCGGCCTGGTTGGCCACATGCCGAGGTGCCCGCGTGCCGGGCAGTGTGACGAGCGGCTCACCAGGCCTGGGGCTCCCCCGGGGCCCAGCGCCACCATCCCCAACGTCCAGGTGTGGCTTTGCCACGAACAGGCAATTTGAAAACAAAAGCTACGACATCCCTCCCTTCTCCAGACCAGCAGCGGTTGGCGCCGGCTCTGAGAGTTAAGATTTATTGACACGTGTGGGCTTCTTCCTTGGGTCTGCATTTCCCTCAAAGCTGCTTTCTTCCTTGATATTATTTCTGCTCTTCCCAGCCCGTGAGAAAGACTTGGTGGTTATCTCTGTTCTTAAAAAGTAGATGCTTGTTACACAAAACCAAAACCACAAGAAAGCAGAGAGAAAGAGATCTAATATTTTTTTAAATCTCATTATCCCAGAGATCACCACTATTGGTACTTCATTGATCATCCTTTTACACACATACACACACACGTGCACACAGCTAATGCACCGATACACACACCATTTCAATGTTATCCATGAACAGCTCAGTGTTTTTCACAGCATGGCTCACAGAGCACCAACATGAGAACTTCTGGGTGACAGCGACATGCTGATTCCGGGTCCCCTTCCAAGACCTAGTAACTCATGCACTGTGGGGCTGGAGCCTGGGAGTCCGTATTTACTCAGCAGGTGGAGAATCCAGGTCTTACTGGGAAGAAACAGGCAGCACATAAGAAGGCCGAGCAGACAACGCTCGGCGTCCGTGTTCGGAGCGGACACACGGACTCCAGCAGAGGGGACAACAGGAACAGACGGCTCCTGACCTCACGTCAAAAGGCACCAGACAAAACAAAGTCCGTTTCTTCTTTGTCCAAAGAGCTCTTCCTCCGGGAAATGGCTTTGGTCATGAATTCACAGGGCGGGGAGACCTCTGACTGTCCTGAGGCGAGTCTGAATTCACCTGGGAGGGCTGCGGACCAGATTCCCACAGAGGTGACAGTCTGGGAGACCCATCCAGATGCGGGTGGGAGGTTTGCTCAAAGACCTCAGCACAGGCTGGGCACGTGGAAAGGGCTTATTAACACGCGCGGCTGTTGTGACGATCGTGAACCTCGGACAAACTATCGGCATCCCGAGACTGAGCATCTTTTCTGCAGAACGAACACGATGCCCGCTCCCCGGGCGGAGATGATGGCACGGAGCCCGCGACACACTAGGCACTCAGCAAGCTGACGCGGCCGTGGGCTCTGCACACGCACCTCAAGGACACACTCCTGGAGCCCTTCTCTGAAATCCGCGGGGCGGCCAGTGAGGCCGGAGGGTCCGTGCTTGGGAGGGGGTGGCAGGAAGGGTGGGTCGCACCTGGGTTGCACCTGGGCACCGGGTGTGGGTCACATACCCAAGACTGGGTCAGCGAGGGCATCTGGGGGATGGGGTGTGGCTCCCCAGGCAGGTGGACGTCCCCGTCCCCAGGGGGACACAGCGCTAGACAGAAGGCCATCTCAGCGCCAGGAGAAAGCTGCAGCCCCGCTGTGACGGCCCCAAGGGCTGCGTCTGAGAGCAAAATGGCCCATACGTCTCCGGTCTCAGGGTCTAACTGCGCGATCCCCGCAGACCCTTTAAAGAGACTTCCCAAGCCTGGCTGAGCTGACTCCCTCCGCTGTCTGGAACCCCCATTCCATCCCTTCTCTTCTCTCTCCAGGGTCCCAGAGGGCAGTGCCACCGGCTGGACGGCCAGCAGACCACACAAGGACGCTTCCTACCTCACGGACAGGGCACCGAGCAGCCAGGCCCTGGCGGCACCCCCACCCTCAGGGCCTGCGGCTACTCCGAGGCCCACCCCGTCTGGACAGGGCCTGGTCCCTCCTCGGTGGTTTCCCTCCTTTCCCCATCTTTCAACACCTCCCCGAAACACAACCTCATTACATGGCCCCATGCTGGTTCACTTGAGAAATAAAACTCAGAAACAAATTAAACGGCAATTGCTTTTTAAATAGCAGAGGGGCCAGGCTCCAGGAATATCAGGCCAGCGTCCTTCGGTTCTGACTCCGGGGGGCCACTTCCCCCTTTGGCTCCGGAGGTATTAAAGCCAAGGCCTCCATGTGGTTTGCACCAGCAGTGATTTTGCATTTAATTTCCTTTGTTTTTCCTCCCCGAATGTTTGCTCTGACCCAAGTCCCTTTTATCGAGACTTTGGTAGTAAAATGCAAAACCCTCCTTGGGACCACAGGCCGAGCAGCTCACGACGGCTACAAGTAACTGTGCAGAGATGTCCGGGCGAAGCTGGCAGGGCCCCCTCGCCGGCCCGGCTCCGCCATCACCGCCACACTCTTTGCCCCTCTGCAGCCAGGCATGTGCCCGTGGGCATCGGGACAGAGCAAGCAGCCTGTGCCAGTTGGCAGGGACTGTGGCACTCATCTAGAGAGATGCCAATAAAACTGCCAAGCTCATTCTAACCGGCGACTTAAATCCAATTCTCTCACAGGTCCCAGAGGCCACCAATTAACATACCACCTCCTGCCCCCGGTGCCCCTGCTCTCAGCTGCTCCAAAACACATAACCCAGGGCTCCAAAGGGCGAGTCCCAATTACACACCAAATTAAGTTTTAAGCTATATATACATACAGGGCTGGTGCAGGGAACTCAAATAAAAACAAAACCTGCTCTCGCTTTTTCTGAGTGACTCTGTCTAACCTCTCAATCTGAGCTCACCTTGATTTATGACCGATGACGCCAGGCGGACATAAAAACCTAAGCTGAGGAAAAGGGATTTGAATAGTCACCCAGATGGGCAGACAGGGTAACATGAGCGATCCCGGCTGACAGCCCTGACGCGTCCAGCTGAGATGGAGACAGGGACTTATGTGGTGGAATACCGGTCAGTGTCACCCCCTTCACATGCTGGTGAGAATGCACAGCCTCAGAAAGGAGACATGAGTTCGTGTTTTTGCCAGAAGGAAGGAGAGAGGGAGAGGAGGGAAGGGAAGAAGGGAGATAGAAAAACATCCTTTACATATCACAAAGACTCAACGCTGGATTACAAATTTTGGTGATTTAAAAAAAAAAATCATGCCCTGGTGGAGCAGCAGTTGGGTCATTCGCCTCTGAAGGAGCACAGACCACATACCCCTGGGTTCGAGTTCCGGGTAAGGGGAGAAACAACCAGTGTGAACAATTAAATAAAAGTAAAATAAAATGCTTCTTCCTCCTCTCTTCTTGCCTGTCTGCCGGCTCGCCTTCATTCCTGCCTGCACCATCCCTTTAAAGAAACCAACCAGTGTTCTCATGACAATAATCTGGCTTCTGAATGCTAAGTAACTTCCAAAGCTGTGTTTTCCAAACCATGTTTCTGAGCAGACTAGTTCCAAGAGGCCTTGCCAGATGGGAGCCCAGTGAGCTGGGGAATATTGTCTACTCTGTCCCCTCTCGTGGGTGGTTCGACCAAGCTCCTTTGAAGTCAGACGTCCTCTGGTACAAAAGAATCAGTTTTCTTGCAGAGCCTGCTTTGGGGACACCTAGTGATGCTCATCAATGGGGGACATCTCTGCTCACAGCCCATCAGGCGCCACGCTTCCTGTGACAGAGACGACCCTGTGTTTGCCAGACTGTTTCCTAGTCCTGTCAGGGACACAGCCACGCTACATTCCCAGGCTCCCTCACAGGTCACAGGGGCCACATGACCGAGCTCCCACCGATGGAAGGTGGGTGGGTACAAGTCTGGCACCTTCAGACAAGGCCTCATCTCCTTCTGTGCCCGTGACCAGTCCCTGAAGGTGACACCACAGACCTAGAGGAGGACAGCCACGGACAAGGATGCTCCCGAAAAACAAGCCAGCGTGGAACATGCTGAGTGAGGGAGAAACACGTCCTCACCGAGTTAAGCCACAGTCATTTGGGGGGGCGGTCTGAGCAGTTGCCTGCCTGGTCAATACCTGTCTAGAAAGAGAATCAGGCCCCGGGTGAGAGGTGGGAAAGGAGGAAGTCAGTGGTCATGACGCCTCTTCTTACATGACACTGCGCGACGTCCGCGTGTGGTCCTCACAGCGACCTCCACAGGCGAGGCTGGCTGCACGCCGTGTGGACGGAACCGGGTCTCAGAGCGCGGCGGGGCCCAGCCCAGCACTTGTGCAGAACTGAGAGCAGACTTAGCCTCGCTGCTGTGAAGCGACACTCTCTCCACAGCACTGTGAGGGGCGGGGGGACCCTCAAAGCAAGCATCTTATTGAAGAACCTTGATGGAGAATCTGTTTCATGACCAGGCCAGCTCAACTGCAGGACAAACGCTGACCTGGTGTTTGGTCCCTACCAACAGAGCCTGAGAGAAGAAGCTTTAGCTCGGCCTCCTGGGTTCGGCTCTTTATTTAAAAAAGAGATTAAAATCACTCAACTCAAATTAAAATCATCCTAGTGACCTGGGTGTGTGTCTTTATAAAATCCCATTCTCACCCTTCAAACATCATGTTTTTATGTACATGCAGGGGCCGGTCATCTCTGAGAATCTCTACGGCGAGGGTTGTCCCAGAGGGTCCCCGGGACATGGCACGTTCAGTGTGGAAGCAGGGAACGCCCCAGGACAGCAAGATGAGCGGGTCATCCTAGCCAGCAGAGAAGACAATGTGTCCAGCAGAGCAGGCTGGGACAGAGCAGGGACAGCAGCCAAGAGGGCAGGCGGCACGGTGTCCACGGGCGACAGAGACAGCAGAAGGGAAGAGGTTTCACGTGCGCGTTAAATGCACCGGACAAAACGAGCCCTGATGTTCCCATTGTGCCACTTCTACCTGCCAACAGAAGTGACGCCGGCGTGAGTTTAAATTCCCACCCCAGCAGGAGCGCAGCACTGGGAACCGGTGGGGAAAGGCAAGAGGTGCCAAGTTCTCCTCCAGCTCGCAGTGTCAGCAGCGTGTCACGTTCATGAGCACGAACAGAAGCCTAAGTCAGAGCCGGGGACAGGGCTGGGCCAAGAGGACAAAGAGGCACTTCACGGCCGCTGGCTCCTTTGTGAAGTGCATTTGTTTGCAGACGGACAAACATCATCCACATCCTCAAACCATCCCAATACAGTCGTGCGTGCCTGCGCGTGTGCATCTACGTCATCTACATGCGTACACACGTTCGCCACAACGCACTGCGCCTTAGGATGCTCGGTCTCCGGGGCCCCTGGGGCACTTTGTCACTACCGGTCTCCTTCTGTCACAGCCACAGGGACTCAGGCTTCAAGGACTGCCCTCTGGCCTTGAGGTGAAGGTCGGGTCAGTGTCAGGGGTGGAAAGCCTGTCCGCTGTCATGGAGACTAGACCCATGATTTCAACCTGGCTGCTCATGACTGTCACCTGGGGAAAGCGGAAAACAGCCGCGTGGGCTCCGCTCCACACAAACGCTGGCAGAATCCCTGGGGTGGGGCCGGGCCCAGGCACCTGCCTTTCTAAAGCTCCCTGGGCGACTGTGACCGGGGCGGGGCGGAGAGCCGCCCCCCGGGGCCAGGAGTTGGCAAGCTCTTCCTGTCGGGCCAGAGAGTAAACGTTTTAGACCCTGCCGGCCATATGGTCTCGGGGACAAGTCAGCTCTGCAGTTGTGCTGGGAAAGCAGCCAAGGCCATACATAAGCGGCCATGGCTGTGTTCCAATAAAACTTTATTTGTAAGACCGGGCGGTGGGCGCAGCGTGCCAAGTCCTGCAGACTCCGCAAGCCACACACTGTCTGCCTAGCAGCCAGTGAGTCGCGATCTTCCCGGGGGCCGGATCCCCCGTGCCTAGCCCAGAAGTCACTTGTGGGTTTTAGAAGCAGGCCTGGGGTGCCTTCTCTATACAGCGCTAAGAAAATCAGACATCGCTGGTGGGATAAATGGGTGGCAGGTGGGCGTATGGGAAACAAAAGAGGCAGAAACACAGTGTTGGTGCCTGCAAGTCGACAAAACCCCGTGGGTTTTCTCCTCCCATTGCCAAATCACATTTTTAAATAACCACACTTTTAAATAATTCTTGCCTTTCGTGTCCATCTTCAGCGACATTTCAAATCAAGGTAAGTCATACACTCACTCCTCTCCTTCATGCTCCCCGAAGTGCTGCCTTTATCTGAAGAACCCACAGGAACAGGGAGAAGAAAAGTGACCCCAATCACCACTGATCTTTTATTTATTTATTTATTTATTTATTTATTTATTTATTTATTTATTTATTTATGTAAAGTCTCAATGAAAACAGCTGAAAAGGAAAGCAAACAGGCTCCTTGTAGGTAAAATTTCTCAGCAAATCAAACTTTGTTGAAGACAGGCAATCTCATCTGGAAGTGCTACAAGGACCCCAGAATGATTGTGCCCATCAGAGAGCTCGGAAATCCGGCTTCCTGAGCGGACAGCCCTGAACCTGGGGGCAGCTGTCCAGACGACACTGCTTTCTGGGTCGTCATGCAGAGTCTGCTTGACTGCCTCCCGGGACGCGTCGCTCAGTACCTCTCCAAGATCAGGGTCCCCTAGCTCAAAGCGTGTCCCGTGGAAACGGGGAGAGTCCGAAGGGTAATTAATCTAGGACCAGCGGTGAGGAGCTAGAGGTCAATAAGCTTTGCTTTGCTATCAGGAAGCGAGGCCACCAGAGCAGACCCACCATGGAATCTGGAGAGGACAAAGATTTCCACTTCTTCGAATCCTAGCATTTAGGGAAAACTCAAAAACAGCATGTGAGGGGATTTCTCCCAGGCCAACATTTCCTGAACCCAGGTTCAGGTACCAAGAGGACAAGCAGAAAGGCCACACCTGCACACGTCGCCAACATACCTGGCCAGGCCCAGGTGCAGGCACCTGACATTCGACCAATTAAGATGCTGCCTCTAACTGCCCTCAGGACAAAAGAGGTGCCATGCCATAGGCACCAGAGTGCGCCAAGAAATCCTCATGGTTCCTCAGAGTGGCTGGCATCTGCTTTTTGAGGCTAAACCCGCCATGTGTTTTGGACTCCTCGTGTGTTCCGTCCTGTGCACACCTCTCTTCTGAGCAGGTGACTGCAGGAGACAGGTACTTTCACTGCGGGGAGCACGTGAGGGCACAGCATCCCTGGGAGGGATGCTCCTCCGTGGCCGAGGTCCAAGTGGTAAGGGCGGTGGGGCCATGGTCACTGGATGAGGGTGGGACCCAGACCCTTCCCTGGGAAGTGGAGCGGGACGCATTCCAGCCTCCACCTCACTGGCCCTGTATGGCAGGGAAGGGTGGCACAGAGACCCTGTGCTCCATGTCACCCAAGACAGGGGACAATAAGGAAGCAAGGAGACACAGGGGAGAGCTGGTGAGAACCGGGGACCCACTGAACTGCTCTGTGCTGGCCCATTGCTGTGTCCCGGTCACACCTTGGCCTATGGATTCCAGGGGACACCTGTACTTTCCTCAAATGAGTGAAACCTTACCCAAATTGTGTTCCTATGGGTCTCTGCTAGTGACAAGGGAAAGCAGGCTCCCTAACCCCTTCCACAAGAAAGGGCAGTGGCACAGGAAGGCGGATGGAGCCGCAGAAAGGTTGAAAGGCGCCCGTTTGGAGCCCCATTCAAATAATCCCTTTTTTATTTAAAAAAGAACTGCATTCGGAGAAGTTGGAAACAGAATTGAACCAAATTCTCAGGAAAAATAAAACGCCAAAGCCAAGAAGATAGGGGGTTTAAATAAATCAATACATAAGAAAATGACCGAGGTGCACCCTGCTGGCCTAGCAGTCCCGCCTACGTCCCAAGGCTCCAGGTTTAAAACTCTGGTGGGGGGGGAACAACCAAGGTCAACAACTAACTACAAAGAAAGTGCTTCTTCCTCCTTCCTCTTCCTGCTGGTCTCTTCTCACCTTCATTCCTGCTGCACCTTTGCTGGCACCTTTCCTGAAAAGGAGTCCTGAATGCAAACATTACTTAGTCCAATTACTGATGTATTAGCTAAGGGGGGGACTCGCAAAATCCCCCAGCTAGTACGAACAGAGCCAGACTTCACACCCAGGCCTGGTCCCAAAGCCTGCATCCCGACCCCTAGGTCGTAGAGTCTTCCAAGCTTCCGCTGACCGGGACACCAGGCCTTCCAGCCAAGTCACAGACCTTCCAGTCACCCAGGCAGAGTGCCTTATTAGCTCACTTAGGTCACTATCTCCTGCAGCCCTGCCGGGCACCTCGGCGGACTCTCTGCAGACAGGTGCCTACTTCCAGAAAGCGTGTGATCAACAATTTCAGAGTCCCCTCAGGCCCCCCACTCCCTTTACAAAACACCTTCTGCAACCGAAGAAATCTCTCTTCCAAGTCTGAAAGCCACACAAGGACTTCTCTGTGGAGGGTGGCCTGTGTGGGGGCAGTGCCGGACCAGGAGACCACTGCGTGATGTATACGTACTGACGGAAACTTTAAGTTTGACCTAAGAAAAGTGTTATGCACTAAACCCTGTCCACAGTGCGATGTTTCTGCTCTTGGGCCTCGAGGCATCAAGGGAAATACCTACAGATAGGAATTTTCCCTATCAGAAAAGAAAATTGGGGAATACAATGGGAAACAAAAAAGCCCTATGATGAAATTATTCCAGGACAGTTCATTTCCTTCCATTCGTCCTTCAGCCTGTCTTGTTTTGCTTGCTCGCCGTAGGACCATTTTGACCTTATCACACATATGGTGTGGGGTCTTCGGGCCGCGGGCCCTGCTCTTTTCCTTGCCAGTCTCTTCCCTTCCTGAGTGGCAGTGGTGATTATTAATTTCGCTGTTCCCTCACTGCGTACTGGTTAAGCTGGGGAAAGAGGGCAGATAACCGATCTTCTAGTTCGCAGACACAAGGAGTCAGACACAGTAACACAGATGGGAAACAGGCCGAGTCCTCCATGGTCATGGCTACAAGAACAGAAGGAAACTGGTGTTTCTTCTCAGGAAGAGGGCACTTGAGCTCTGAGATGGGAAGAAGGCCACATGGTTGGATGTGGGGTCGCTGACAGCGGACCCTGCTGGCTCCCTCCCCACTGGCCAGTGTTCCCTTCTCTACTCACAGAATCCTGATGCTGAGTCAGCCATCTGCTTGGTTTCAAAATGGCCTCCCGTGCAGTTGGCAGGGATCGGGGGCCACGTGCCCACATCTGGCCAATGAGAGGAAGAGGCCGCGGGGGAGGGTTTCCGGGAGGGCAGAAAGGGTTGGTGCCCACGTGCCCTGGAGCCCTGGCATCTGGGATGGAGCTGTGAGGTCCCTGCTGAGAATGCCCTAGCAGTGAAAGAAGTAGCTGCTGCCTCAATGCCCCTAGGGGACCCGGGCTGCCTACCCCGGGCTCCTATTTATTGTAGGAGACCAATAAATCCTCTTGGAATGAAGTCACTGTGAGTTGAGTTAATGTGACTTGGGACCAAACACAACCCCAGCTGATACAATACTAGTTTCTCCTGTTAGTCGCCCATCCTAAACCCAGCTGGCGTGCTCGCCCCATCTCTACTGTTGGGTAGTTCGGTTAGTTCCAATTTTCTGGCTGCTAAAAAGCACTTCAGTGGCCTGCACTTTCATGCACATGGATATGAATCTTTATGAATTTTTATGCATCTTTCCATTTCTATAGCACTTGCACCTTCACTGTCTCACGCAAAGCCAGGGGAAACGACTCCAGACAGCAGGACTCCGGCCAAACGACCGGCAACAGGCTGCTCCGCCCCTGAGGGCTCCTCTCCCCAACATCTCAGTTTTGCCCAAAAGCCACCCAACTTCAGTCAAAAAGGGGCTGCTGAGTCCAAGCAAGGAACGAGAAAATTAGAAATCGTAAAGAGCAAGGTTCTAAAACCCTGCAGATTAGCCCTGCCAAGGACACCCGGTGAGACCTCGATGCCTGTCTCTCCCCGCAGAATGCAAAGAATGAACAAATGCAAGAGATTAAGCATGGCCAAGGCCTCATAAATACTGTGGATTGCTCGGGGGCTCGGAGTAACATGGGGGGATTGCACAAAAGCCTCAGACATGGGGAGCCAAATGCTAGTGCATGTTGGGGGTGGGCTGGTGGATGGAGCAGGGAGGGGGTTGGTATGAGGAAAGGTGGCAAAACCCGCAAGTCTTGAAAAGGCATTAGGAGAGGGCTGTATTTTTTTTTTTTAACGACAGTACAGGAAATCTGCTCCAAGGGACCACTTGGAGCCATATGTCACCCCCTCTAACCTCTAGGTGAGTTTCCTGAGCCCACCTGTATTTCTCATGTGGTATTTGCATTCGCCACCTGCAGGGTGGGGGTGGGGGAGACAGCATATAAATGACCAAAGATAATGTCCATCTTCTTCGCTCTCAGGTCGTGAGGAGAACGCCAACACCACCATCTTGCACTCTGGAAAAGCTCTCTGTGCCTCTGCGCTCGGCGTTGGTTCTGTGGATGGAGCCAGTCCTTCCGGCTGAAAGGTGAATCCTGCAGTCTCCTCAACCAGCCTTACAGAAGCAGAGATGTCATCAAAGAGCCCTGTCTCCCCGTCAAGTGGCCTCTGTACTCTTTGAAACACCTCGGTTCCCTACTTGTCCAAATGTCTTCAATTGTGTCACCTCATTCGTGCTAGAACAAAGAGGACTTGGTATTAGCATCACAAACTAGGAACCAGAGTTATGGAGTAAGTCCTGGGCATGGCGCTGAGCACCTGTGAGGTGGTAGCAATGCGTCCGTTGTCCTGATGAGGAAACGGAGGCCCGGAGACGTCAGGGAACTTCGCACTCCAGGTCATACAGCACAAAGAAGAAAGAAACTCTAAGTGTGTGAAGCAATGTGCTCCAATTCCTGTGTCCTAGAGAAAGGCCGGGCTCCGCTGCTGAGCGGCCTGTCCTCCCACCCTCAATGGCTTCTTTCAGAAGGAGCAGCTGCAATGCTTCCGGGCCTGGCAGTTTTCTGAGACACATTCCTTCACTTCTGCTTATTCTCCAAGCTGGTTCTAAACTAGGTCCGAGGGCCAGAGCCAGGCCTCGTCTCTTCCCGCAGAGAAGGCGTCCCTGCTCTCCGCCCCTGCAGAGGGGAAGGATTAGCAAGGCAAAGCCCAACTTGATTGAAAAATAACTTCCCTCCAGGCTGCTTTCTGGCTTTGGACCTCTTCCTTCCAGGTCTCTCTGAGCCTGGCCCCGAGATGGGTGGACTCAGGGTGGTCTTTCCATCATCGCAGGGCCGGAAATTACCAAAGGAGCATCAGGGGGTGCTGAGCAGGCCATCAAAGTAGGGCAGCAAGTTATTAATGTTTTCAAAACATTTAAGAGCAAATGCAGAAACTGCAGGGGTCCCTGGCTCCACCACTTCAAGTTCCATGGTGGGGGCAAAGGCTTCTCCTGGGTCCCGTCCATGAAGAGGGGGGTGGTCCATAGCCCAGGGGGGCGGGCAGGTTGGCAACGAGAGCTGTTGTTTACAAAGTGTCTAGAATGTGACATCTGGTGGTGACTACAGATGGGACAGCGCAGCCCTGTGCCTGAAGAGACACACTCAGGGACCAGCCAACACCGATTCTGGCCGCCCCTGCTGACCAGCACAGAATCTGGGCTTGCCCCAAGACAGAGGGCTGGCCTTCGCTCTGGGCTTCTGGGCGATGATCAGGGTCATACATGTTAATGCAGCGGTGACCCCACGGGCTCCCCGTGTGGGGCTGGTCACACCCGACCCTGTGACTTGGGGTGGGGGGGGCTGTGGGACACAGCTGGTCAGTGGGCTTGGAGATGGGGCTCAACAGGTGGCCACGCCCACAAGCTCGCCTCGGCCCTTTCTCCAGGTGGGGGCTACACTTTCTGTGGCCTTTGTATATTTCTTCATCACATAATAGGTATGAAACTGTGCTATTATTTTTACTGGGTTCCTAACTGTAAAGAAAAATGTGTCACTAACAAGGTTAGAGTGTCATGACCTGTGACAGACTGAGCGTCCACTGCCAATGTGATGGTATTAAAGAGGGGGCAGATGAACTGAACAGACACCCCTCTAAAGAAGACATACAGATGCATGAAAAAATGTTCTACATCGCTCATCATCAGAGAAATACAAACAAAACCACAATGAGATAGCACTTCACACTACCGAGAATGGCCTACATCGAAACATCTAGAGTAACAAGCACGGGAGGGGCGTGGGGAAAAGGGACGTCGCTACACTGCTGGTGGGAGTGAACGTTAGTGCAATGTCTTTGGAAAAGTGTGGAAATTCCTAAAAAAAAAAGATGGCTCTACCATTCGATCGAGCAATCCCCACTCGCAGGTGTGCACCCAGGGGATCCAAAATCTCTAATCAGAAAAACATCTGCACCCCTCTGCTCACAACGGCACAATCCACAGTAGCCAAGACATGGGAACCACCTAAATGCCCGTCCGCACACGACGGGATGGAGACACTGTGGTCTACACGCTCCGTGGAACCTACACAGCAACTGAAAAGACGAAACTGTGCCCTTGGCAACAATCGATGAAACTGGAGCAAAACGAACCAGAAAGAAAAAGGGAAACACAGGGAAAAAGGGAAGAAAAAAGGAGGCTTTCACTCCTATGTGGAATATAAGGAAAGAAAACAAGCGGTGAAACCTGAGCAAACACAGGACACAGAGGCCGGCCCCCAGGGCAGTTGCGGGGCGGGGAGTGAGCAAAGGAGAGGGGACAAGTTGGTGATGAAGGACACTGGATTCTGGGGGTGGGGCTGGGGTACCACACACTGACTGAGGACTGAGCTCAGTATCTTACATGAGTGTGGCTTTGTAAGCAAAAGAAATAATAATAACATTGTTAGTTTTTGAAGTGGGGGGGGTCCTCTGGACAGCTGATTAGATGTCATCATCCACAGCCCTCATGAGTGGGAGTGGTGGCCCCAGAGAGCCCGGGCCCCCGCTGTCATGAGGACAGAGGACCACAGACGATGAACCAGGAAGACAGGCCTCACCAGACGCCCAATCTGCAGCCTCCCGGCCTCCGGAACAGCAAGAAGCACGTCTGTTGCTTGCAAGTCACCCGCGCTGTGGTATTTTGCATCCATGCCTCTAAGACATGCCCCTAGCCCGATCTTCCCTTATTCCCATTTTTTATGAGAGCTTGCTGAATACGACGTCTCGATGCCCAGCCATCTCTTCGCTAGCCACTGCACACGAACAGAGGACCAGGTGACTGGTGACGAGACATCAGTGTGGTCACTCGCAAATGGTGATCTGTCGGGAGCAGAACTGACTGCCACTGAGCACTTCACGGAAAGGAATTTATTTCCTCTTAACTCTTTGAACCCCCTGAGGTTAAAAGACACCATCGTCATCCCTGCTTTACAAATGAGAAAACCCAGGCACAGAGGACTGGAGGCACTTGCTTCCATCACACAGCGCTGAGCTAGTCTGCGCTGGGCGGGCGTCAGGCTCCAAAATACAGCGATTCACAAGCGATGTGGGCGGCGTAGGAGAGCGGGTCCAGGGAATGGTGCCCCACACTCTCTTCTCCTCACCTTCCAGAGTCCTGCCCCCCAGCATCATTGTAAACCCCAGTCCTTTTCACCAAAGAACACAATCTGATCCGAGCTCATGAATGTTTAATGGAGGGGACTCTCCCGTGTTTTGGCAGCCAGTGAAACTCACAGAAGGAAATTGCAACCAGTGGTTTTGTGATTCAACAGATAATTGCAGGGCTTAGTACTCAGGGAAAAAAAAAAAAAAGTTGATTTACGCATCTGGTCTGCTCCCAGTGGGAGGCGGCCTCCTGGCGCCCCTTAAGTCCCAGGCGGGCTGTGTCCAGGGGAGGATTTTGCCCCTGCCTGCAGAGTGAGGCCAGGACGCCCCGATTCTCAGCCTTCTCTTCAATAGTCACTCATCACGCCTCAGTGGCCAGCGAGGGAACCAGGTGGCTCCTGGGAAACATCCCTTAATTGAGTCTCTAAAATACGAAACGACGACACACTGGATACCAAACGAGTGTGTGTTGACTGGGAGAAACACTGAATACGAGGGCGCACGGGGACGAATACGGGTCCTGGGCACATGGGGAAACAGGATGAGGGACAGTTTACTACTGGAAGGGCGGGGGCTGGGGTTCCTGGAGCCGGAACTGGAAGGTGGGCTGAGAAGTCAGCAGATGGGCCAAGGCGGGAGGACAGTGCCAGAGAATGCCCGGAGGGCGGGAAATCATGCATGGCATGTCCCAGACTCCTTGAGCCCAAGCTCCTTGGCAGAAGTGGGGCAGGAACAGGCAGGCAGGGCGCTCGGGGAGCGTCCAGAATGCCACCCACAGGCTCCTTTGGACGAAACATTCAGCGAGCCCATTCCTTGCTGTGGATTCCTCACACGATTATTTTATGGGGCTCCTGATACTAGAATGTGCCATCTTTCATCTTTCATCCTGGGCAGTTCACCCAGTTAGAAATCTGAGAAGTTAGCCAAAGGCACCGGCAAGAGGAACACAGAGGATTCAAAGCCTGCTCACCCGTCAACAGTGCCCGGCGCCCGCTGCCAGTGGAGTCCAGAGGAGGAGGAATTATTTGTCATTATTCCTGTCCCCTCTTTATCCTTTACAAATAAGAGATGTTAAGTCTTCCTTGTAATTGAAGGTGTCTAAGCAGCAACAAAGCCCCAGCAGGAACCACTTAAAGTGTTTCGTTTGGCTAATAACAATGTGCTTAAGTGTTAAAAAATATTTTAACGGCACATCATTAAGACAAATTAATCTCTTTCAATTCACTTCATTATTGAGGGGGTGGGTGGGAGACAAGGCAGGCAGCCAACACAGCGAACACAAGGACTTAGGAATTGGGTTTCCTTCTTGCGATGGCACACAAATGCCCTCTCTTGGCGACTGCCTCCTCGCTGCCAGGGGTGCCAACTACATGCTGCAAAGGGTCCCTGTTTCCTAGGCACGACCTCCTGCACCCCTCTCAGCCCTGCCCCTCCAGGTCACAGTAAGACTGGCTTGCAGGCCCTGGGGCCCCAGCTGAGGGGCTCTGGACTTGGGACCTCAGAACCCATCAGAGATGTCCCCCCAGGACATTGGTGAGATTTGGACTTGGGGACTAATGGCCGCCACATTGTGGGGAGGACTAATGGAGGCCACATTTCTCATGCAGTCTGGAGAATAAGTGGGCATTAGACGTAGACAGTCACAGAAGGGAGAGCTGGCCATGCGCGCTCCTGGTTTCCTTTGTTCCTGGGGCTCTGGGCATCCCCGCCCACCTGCAGTAGTCTTCCTCCTCGAAATCTGTAAGCAAATTGTTTGTGCTTCGCTTCATTCCAGTTAAGTCTGTCACCTGCCACCTAACAGGCAGGCATTATCATCACCACACTGCTGGCAAGCTCCAGCACTGGAACACAACGCCCAAGCATCCGCTGCCAGCCTACCTCTAGGCACCTGCGGTGGAAAGAACAGTCCCCGACCAACACCGTGGGCCCCGCTGGTCGGAACACCTGGTCTCCCTGCAGCTAAGGCACAGAGGCATCTGCAGGGATGGGACACTCAGCTCTCCTCCGTCCTTTCCCCTCACGCTCCCCAGCCCATGTCTCAAAGAGCGACACCCAGGCAGACTGGCCCCCAGACGGTTGCTCTTGGGTGCCGGGCCAGCCCTGCACCTGCCTGCATGACCGTCAGCATTGGCAGGGAGGGTCCCTCTGAGCTCCAGCAGCCAGAAGTGCGGTCAGCAGCACCCTGTTCGACTTCTCTGCAAGGGGCTATGTTGTGTCCCCTCAAAACTCCTGTGTAAGTCCTAACCTGCCCCCAGCACCACAGAAAGGACCCTGCTGGGGCTTGGGTTGTTACAGAGGTGGTAAGTCAAAGGGATGTCACTGGAGCAGGCCTCATGCAAACAGGACTGGTGTCCTTACATCTCTACAGAGGCGACCACATGAAGAGGAAGGAGACCTCGCAAACTCAGCGATGAGACGTGCCCTGGGGGAGCAGCAGCTGGGGCAGCCCACGTCCATCCCAAGGACACGGGTTCGCATCGTGCGCTGGGGGGAACGACCAAAGTGAACAACTAAATACAATGCTTCTCCCGCCTCTCTCGCTGCCTGCCTGCTCACCTTCATTCCTGCTTGCTGCTTGCGCCTTGCCTTTAAAAAATACGATTAGCAAGTTTAACAAGCCTGCTTTTCTCTCTTTTCCTTCCTTGAGATTTGCTTAGAATCAAACTCACTGCCGCAAAATAAAGCAACCCTGAAGCAAGGCGCTAAGATCGAACCTGAAACTGTCACTGGCCATGTCCTGGGCCACTCCCAATACGATGATGGCAAAACTGTCATCTGCCAGACGCCAGCAGCCATCTACCTCCCCAGGTCCCTTCTCCTGCATCCCCTTGGGGTCTTCGGGCCTGCCCACCCCGTCTCCTGCGTCCCTCAGGCCATCCCCCTTCTTTTCTCCCTTACCCCTTGAAAAGCCCCCAGCTCTGCTAGGAGGATGGGACAGTTATTTTTTTGGCCCAAGTCCACTAAACCCAAGATGACTTGAATAAAAAGGCTGCCCATCCATCTTGCCCTCTGTGATGGCTTTCAGTGGCGCCGGGCGGTCAGGACCAGACGCCCACACAGACGCAGGAAGAGTTACGAGCTGAGGGAGAGGCGTGGACAGACCGTCCCCCACTGACCTCTGAGGCACCACCCCTGCTGGTCCCTCGATCTTGGACTTCGGTCTCTGGACCGAGAAGATCAATGCTATGCAAGCTCCCACTCCGCTGGCTGGCAAAGAGCTCCACTCGCTGCCTGTGACTTACTTACCCGGCCTGGCGGGCACTCGGATGAGCAGGGTGCCAGCCTCGGCCTGCAGCCGCTCTCTGTTCTAATAAGGACATGGCCCTGAGTTGCCCAGATTTCTCCGCCCTTTGCTGTCCTTCAAGGAAGCCAGTGGTTTCCTGACAGCAGAGTTCTGAAAGCGGGGACATGGCCCTTTCTCAGCAGACACGCATCTACAGGGCCGGGGCAAAGCCGGTGTCTGTCTGAGAGCAGCAGCCTGGCTGGAGAAAAGCCACACCCAGGAGAGTGTGCAGCTCGCTGGGTGCCCCAAAGAGCCTGGGACGGAGGATGGGGTGACCTTAAGTACAGTGGTGCCCTGTGGCTCCTGTGAAAAGGAGCATCCCAGAGCCACCTCTGGCCTGGCCGAGCCTCAGCCCCGAGTCCATGGTCCAAGGGCCTGTAGCAGAGTCAGAGCCGCAGAGGAAGGGCTGGGAGGGGACAGGGCACCGCATGGGCGTGTGTGCACATGTGGAGTGGCGTGTGGTCTGAGGGTGTGTGCAGTGCGGGGCATGATGTGTGCTGTGTATGTGTACAGGCTGTGTGCCTGGGATACGCACGTGTAAGTGTGTGCACGCTGGTGCGTGTGTTGTGTGTTTATGTGTATATGTGTGTTTGTGGCTTTGTGTTTACATGCATGTGTGTGTGTGTATGCGCGTGCAAGCTTGCAGGTGTGTTTGAGTTAGTGTGTGTCTGCACATGCTGGCTGTGAGTTTCGGGGGTCACCACTGGCCCTGGAGGCCGGAGCACTGGGCACCGAGGGGGCACCCTTACACAGGCTTCCTTCGCCCCAGACAGGAATAGAGAAGTGACACGGGACAAAGCTGGCTGGACCCTGGCCATCCCCCAGATTCCCACCCCAGGCTTGACCTCAGGCTCCAGGGCAGGGAGGAAAGGCCTTGTAGACAAGCCCGGTGTGTCCTTCAGGGGCGTGAGCGGACACCGGCCCCACCACTGCCAGGCCCTCCTGGGCTTTCAGGAGATGCTGGGAGGAAGCGGAGGTCGCACTGCTGGGAGCGGGCTGGGAAACACTCGTCATCTGCTCGGGAGCCTGCTGGGGCCTGGCTGGGGGGCTGGGAGAGGACCACACTGCCCAGGCTCCCTGAGGACCCAGGCAACTTTGAGCCTTTGAGCCAACTAAGGACAGAGGCATCGCATCCAAATACAGGACTCCTCCGATGCAAACACTCACCACCCTTCCCTCCTGCTTTGCCTAGCTCGTCTCCGCACCCCTGCCCCGAGCCTCCAGCCTGTGAGCACACCGCTCACGCGGCCTGGGACACCCTCCTGCACCCCCACTTGCCGAGTCCCAAGTGACCACCCTGCCCACCTTACGATGAGGGAGGCACCTCCTCTCTGCTCCCATCATGGTAGCACCCAAGATTCTGTGTTTGCAAGTCACATGTGGCTTAATGACAGGACATGTCCTAGCAATGTGTCCTGAGATGGCTCTGCCACTGTGCAAAGAGCACACAGTGTAACCACACAAACCTGGATGGTGCACCAGCCTCACACCTAGGCTGCGTGGTAGAGTCGATGGGGACCAACATCGGACAGTCCATCCATCATCGAGCAAAATGTCTTTAAGTGGCATATGACACAATGACGTCATCACTCCAGCCTCACTGCCTCCCCTGGGTGCCTGGCACTCAGTGAGCACATCAGCCATTCAATACGGTATTTATTGGTTCATTAAGAGAATAAATCCACCACAAATCAAACCAACAAATAAAATATTCGGGGCAACGCCCAAACATGTATTATATTGCCTAGTACGCGCAGGGCATGAAGGATGCATCATGGACACGGCTCCATCTTCAAGAAGCTCATGCTGTTGTCACACAGTAAGACACACACAGGGGAAAAGAGACGAAATCTTGCTGTCCGTATCACCTGTCAAACCAATGGCCTACGCATCCACATTGTGGAGTGAGACGGGGGCCCAGATTGCACAGGCTGGAGGGACATGGCAGACTTCCTGGAGGAGGCGGCGCTGCATCGGGTCTTGTGATTCCAGGACACAGAAATCCCTGCTGACTAAAGCTACTATAGCTAATCCTTATTATCCGTAGCTACGTTCTAGAAAGCCACCGCCGCCACTGCACTCCCGAACATGGAACTTCTGCTCCTGGGGGATTAGGAGCTTGGGTTCCTGCGAATCTCTGATCACTGCGTGTATGTCAACCATTAATTCGTTTTAGACGCGTTTCTGTCAAAGACACCTTCTCTAAGATGCACGCTGACGCATGGCCTTGAGCCCCTGGCCAGCAGGGTAACTCGCGCCTGCACGAAGCTTCTCCGATGCCGCACTCGCTCCAGGAGCACGAGCCTCGTCGCCCTTCAGTGTACATGTGGGGGCCGTGTTCAGCAGCAAATCACTGACGGCACAAAACGCCAATGACATGGCACAGAGTAGGTCTGAAAGGACACGTTTACTGAACGAGCACTGACACAAGACAGCGGTCTCGGCTCCATCTCGGGGGACCGGGTGCTGGAAGACGCACTGTGGCCACCCGCCCTGGGCACGTCTGCCGACGAAGGCGTGAACAAGAGACGGGACAAATGAGGCATGACCGGGACAGCACTGCTGGGACTTACAAGCACCTTCATAGTAAGAAAACTGCAAATACAGATCTGACTGACGAGGCTGGCTTCACGGGCAGCAGCCCCTTTCTCTCGCGAGTGTGAGCGCCACTGGGGTCTCGGGTCTGTGCCTCGCACTGGGACCCAGTGGAGCACTGGCTTGCTGCTGCCTGCAGGTGAGCTGGCTCTCCTCCCGCCCCCCAGGCAGGCACACCTGACCGAGACCAGGGGATGCCCACAGTCCATCACCGCCTGAGGCACGAATCTGGGGTCCACTCTGTCCCTTACCGCCTGGCCTCTCAGTTGTCTTTGTATTTCGCTCTGGGAGGGAAGCGTCCTGACAACTTTTCTGGGAAGTTCTCTTTGCAGCCGCTCGGCCCAGGGCTCAAGGGAGCAGCATCAAAAGGCCAGGGGACAGGTGCTGGGGCAGGACTAGTGTCCAAATGCACCAGGAAATCAATCTGAACCCCCACATCACCCCACCTCAAGTGGGGTGTCAGCAGTCCAGCATCATCGCCTGCCCGAAAGCGTTCAAACCACTCTCAAGCCAGGTTCAGGGATGTGCGTGAAGTCAGCCTTCTCAGGCTCCCTGAACACTGGCTTAGCCCCGTTTGGGACCCCGTTACTGGGCCCTGAGCTTTCCCCCTAGCAGACCGACCCCACCTCCCTCCGAGGAAAACACATTCCAGGGAGCAGAGGGCAGCTCAGCCAGCCACAGCCTGAAAGTTATCTAGAACAGCATCAGCTCAGAGAGTGCCACATGGCATTTAGCAAATGCCTAATAAAAATAGGTCCTGGGTCTCGAGGGCTCGCTGGGTGCCAGGCCAGCACCGTGCTCCTGCGGTAAAGCTGTCAGCTTATCCAGTCTTGCTAAGTTCGAGGGCTGGGCTATTTTCTGGACTTTCCCCGTTTTCTTAATGAGGATGTTGGGTGTAGGGCGTCAGGGACCAGCCCCAGGCCACACAGGCTGTCCTCTGCAGGGTGGACTGCAAACCCAGGCTGGGCCTCACAGTCCAGTTTTGAGCCACCGTGCAGGGAGGCCACCCCAAGCTCAGCCTGTAGTCACCGAGCCCAGTGCCCTGCGGCCCCAATGCCAAGCCACTGAGAGCAGGGACAGCGCGCCGCCCACAGAAAGGGCTGTGTGTGGGCAGGAGACAGAGGAGCTGCCCACTCCACCCCACGGGCAGAATGCAAGCCACCGTCAGGACACTGACGTGGACACCCAGACATGTCTAGAATAACTGGGTATGCGTGTTGGAAGGAGGGGGTCGGAGTTTGCCCACAGCTCACAGGCGGAGAGCCTCAGGCCCCCGGAATGGTATTAGGATGTGGGAGCTGGGGAGGCTGGGTCATGAGGTGGAGCCTTCATGAATGGATCTCTGTCCCTGTAAGAGCCCCAGGGACCTCTGCACCCTCTTTCCATCATGTGAGGGGGTCTGCCACCTGCCATCACCACCACCCGGCCATGGTCTTCTCTTTCCAGAACTGTGAGAATCCGGTTCTGGGGTCAGTAATTCAGCCATCTATGCTGCTTTCTTACGGCAGCCCAAACAGGCTGAGACGGGCTTTTCAGAAGCTGGAGAGGAGGTGTGCCCTGTGTGGGGACACGGGGACACAGTCCTATAAAGGGATGGACTTCCTGGAAAATGGGGTAACTGCTGCGCCGAGCTCGTGGGTTTGCCATGAGGACTGAATGCGTTAGTCCCTGTGAAGAGCCTAACAATGCCTGGCACAGTGAGTATCTGTAAGTGTGGCTGTCATTGTCCCCGCCATCGGTCCCCATCATCATCGTGGTCTCAGACTCGAAGTCTGCGTTAAGCATCAACCATTCCCCTGCGGCCTTTAGGACATGACACCTGTTACCACCTGCACGTGGACTGGACGCGCCGGCCCGCAGGGCATACTGCACACAGCTGCACTTCATTTTCATCAGTCCTCACCCCAGCTTAGCATCCAGGGGTGGCAGGACTGTGAACCTGGAGGCCACACCTGGATCCAGGGCCCCAGGCTTCCATTCAGCTGCTGTCCAACTCTGGGGCCAGTCCCTGGAATGCCCTCCAGTCCCTAATATCCACCATGTTGGCCAGAGGGTCCCAGAGAGGTTGAATGACATCTTGAGAACTCCAGGACACTCAGTCTCTCCAGTATCGTGCCTGTCACTGGTCCGCCTGCTGCCATGCACGTGTTCAAAATACATACAGTACAAAGCTTAATTGTGTGTTGGCGAGGCCATGCGCCCAGCTACTCAGCCCAACATTATTCTAAATGTTTCTGCGAAGGGCTTTCACTGGACAGCACTAACATTTCAGTCTGCAGACTCTGAGCAAAGCCGTTTGCCCTCCCAACTGTGGATGGGCCTCATGCCATCAGTTGATGCTCTTAACAGAGTGGAGACGGAGCTCCCCTGAAAAAGAAGACTGGCAGCAGATGGCCTTTGGACTTGAACTGCAACTTCCCCAAGTCTCCAGCCGGACAGCTTATCCTGCAGATTGTAGACTGGCCGGCTTCCGTAATCTTGTGAGTTAATTTAAAAATAAAATCTCAGGATCCCCCTTCCTCCAGCCTTCTCCCCCCCACCCCTGCTACACCTCTCTCTCTAACACATCCTGTTGGCTGTTTCCCTGGAGAGCCCTGACGAACACGCACAGGTGTGTCAGTGGCGTGGAGTGTGGCACGTGTGCATACCGGGAACGGGGGAAAGGCACCACGGTGACTCAGCCCTCACTCGGGTGCAATCACTTGCAATTGCTCCAATCGCATCCATTTCTCCATGTCGCTTCCCAGTGAGTCATATTTTGAGCAGCTGGCTGGCTGGCTCAGAGGAACAAGGCACAGTGCTGGGAACACTCACCCTCGTGCAGCCTGAAGGAGGCAGGAGGAGGGAGGGCCTTGCTGTGACGTTCTCCGGCCTTGAGGAAAAAGAACATTCTGACTGAAGGAACTTGATTTTGACTATAGTCAGATTTTCTCCAGAGCAGCACCCTCCTCCCCAATCCTCCAGGCAGCTCCAAGCATCAAGCACCATCTCTGGTCAAAGTATCACCGCAGGTCACTGGAGCAACTGCCAGCGACATGAGACGCCAGCGCCTCGCGTGGGACAGCCACGTGGAAGCTTCAGCTCCAGACCGGAATGAGGCAGGAACGGGCAGGCAGGATGACTGGGCCTTGGACAGGGAAGCTCACAGGTGTTCATGTGACAATGTGCCTCCCTCCGGTGGCAGCATACAGAACAGGGAACCTGGTGATAATCATGTTTCGACCTGACAGGGACTGGGTCCCACACGTCTACACAGCAGGCTCTGATTCTTGGGTTGTGAGACCAGAGACAGGTCTGCCCAATTCTGTCTCCCTGCTACAAAATGGGCATCAGCGGACTCAGGTGAGCTCAGGAGGAGGCGCGACGGGAACCGGTCAGGGACGCTGAGCGCGCACGAGAAGCGTGGTGGCCGTCATTGTCGCGGGGTGGTCGAGAAGGAAAAAGGCAGACAGCTGCCAGGACCTTCCCCAGCTCAGGGACATGAGAGGCTGGGACTGTGTGCAGGGTGCCCGGAGACGGAGAGCCTTGCCTTCCCCTGGCTCTCAGCGGGCCTGAGCGACAGAAGTCCCCCGAGGCTCAGCCACTGCACAGCTGCCCCAGCATCCAGCATCTCCTGGAGCGTGCTGGAAATGCGGGCTCTCAGTGCTACCCCAGACTACTGCCTCTGGCCGCGCCCAGGAGGATGTGTGAACATCCTCCCCTTGTGTGAACAGGCCTCCCCTTGACCGGGCACAGGCTCAGCTTTGATGGCGGGCAGGTGGAGGCAGGCCTGGCACAGCCGGGCCCTGGGTTGTGTGATTCGTGGCGCTGACCACAGGCGGGGCCGGAGGTTACGCTGACACTGTCTGTCCGACAAGCTGTGGGCAGCAAGGCGCAGCACGGGCAGGGCCTATCAGTTCCTGCAGGGACGCAGACCACGTACTCAAGTGCACAGACGTCTTTGTCACACAGCTGCTCTCCTGCTGCTGCAGATTCACAGGCGGCAGTGAGGAAGGGAGGCTTCGCTGAGTGCAGGGTCCCGGGAGGAGGGACAGGGCACAAGGCTGCAGTCCTGGGGCCTGACCGGGGCCGGGGGCGCTGGCCTTCTGTTCTCATTTGCTCGCCAGTCTTCCCCAGTCTTAGGGCGCGCCTTTCCCAGCAGGTGCCTGTCTGTCGCCAACGGTGGGCAGACTTTCTGGGTCTTGACAAGCAGAGACTGACATCGGGCAGGTGGGGCGTGAGGCCCTCAGACCCCTGAGGGCCCTGCGGGAGATGGTCTCTCCTCTGGGTCTTCGAAAGTGCCGTTCCTCTGCCTACAGGGGAGGAGTCTTCCTTCTCCAGACTCCATCTCCACGAGGGCTACTCCTGTGAATTGTGTTTTATTTCTTTTTTGGAAAAGTAGCACTTGGTTTGGGGGTGTTTTTGAAAACTAAAGTGCAGAAGCTGATCCATTTTAACATACAAGTCAGCGGCATGCAATGCGTCCACACTGTCCGACGAGCACCCCTAGCACATCCGCAGGACACCCCGCCATCAGTTACTCTCCATCCAGCACCCCACCCCTGACAACCACTCATTGACTTTCTGCCTCTGCTGCTGCACCTCTTCTGGGTAGTTCACATAATGGACCTTTGACGTGGGGCCTTTTTCACTTGGCGTGAGGTCGTCAAGGCTCATCCAGGCTGCAGCCTGTATCTGCATGTCCAACTTTTTCATGGACAAACAGTCTTCTCTGTGCGGCTCTGACATCTCCCTTCTCGGGCTTCCTGTTTGCAGGTAAATGCCATGCTGACATTGTGCCATTTCATCTGTGAATATGTTCGTGTGATTCTTGCAAAGTTAAGGACTCCAAAAGAGCATGGTGGCAAAGCCGTGCTCAGACAAAGATGACGAGCAAAGAAGCAGAGCAAGGAGCCTTATAGCCTCCTCGCCTCTCCTCCCACAGAGCGGAGGTCCCACACAGGCTCATCACGTGGCCCCACGCGGATCGACTGGGGCTGTCTGCAGAGCGCATGGTTGATTAGTGATGCCTGCCATGGGCACGGGGAGGGCGCAGTGGCCCCGTGAGCCTGCACCTTCGCCACAGCCCCCAGAGATGCTCTCTGCCTTTCTTCCAGGAATCCACTCACCTATGCGCTCTCCCTAGCATTTCACCCACCTTCCCGCCCACCCAAGACCTTGCCCTGTTAGCACCCAGCTCAAACGTCTGCTCTTCTAAAGGGCCTTCTCGGAGCTTCCAGTCAGTGAATGGTTTCCTCTGCTGGACATGGCGGGTCCTGGTACTTGTCTCCAGAGGAGAAAGCATCCTGACCACTCACTCAGTTTGCCAGGTGCTGTCAGCAGCATTCACATGCGGGCCCTGTCTGTCCCTCCTCCCTTCACGACGGTTCCTAATCAGGCCCACCCCTTACCCCACGGAGGCATCCCGTGTTTTCAACTTTTTACCACAGAAGTTGAGAATGTGTGTCAGGACTTCACTCATCCTTCAGTTTTGGAAATGCCAGCATTTTGTTCTTTTTTATTGCTACGCATGAATATATGACTGTGTGTGAATTTATAACAGAGTTGGTTATTCATTTTCCTGTTGATGGAAAGTTGATCCATTTCCCAGTTTGAGTTATTATTAATAAAACTGATTTTGGGTGGGGGGAGGAATAGGGGGCCTGAGGAGAGCCCGAATCTCTGCCTCTAAGCCCCACCCTGGCCCTGCGCTGGCCCCTCAGATGCCTGAGCTCTGTGGGCCCGGCTCACCTGCCCCTCTGAGAACACTGGAGGGAGCTGTAAGCCAGAGACTGGAGAACATCTACAATCCAGTCGGCCCAGGAGCTCAAGGGGAGCACTAGGGAAGCTTGGGGGTCAGGAGAAGCTTCTAGAAAGCCGTAAGACAAGGGGAACCTGAGTTAGTCACAGCGAGCAGGCAGGGCTGGTCAGAGCAGCGTTCTAGGCAGAGGGAACAGTAGAGACCCTGGCCCAGAGGCAGGAGAGAGCAGGCATGCTTGGCCAGCATGCCGCTGAGGGCAGCGTTCTGCTAGGTGACAAAGGACCAGGCTGAAGAGAGAGATTCTGTGCTCAAGGGTCCTCGGTGGTCCATGCAGAAATGTGAGCTCATTGCATGCATTTTCGGGCAGGAGAGCAACCGCAGCACTTTGGAAAATGGTTGGACACATCTACAAACATAAAACATGGGTTGCCCCCTTTGACTCAGCAATTCCACCGGAGTACACCTCAGAAGAAACCAGAGCATAATCCCAAGAATGTTCTAGACAGCACCATTCATAGGAGCCCCAAAGGGACTGACCAATCGCCCATCCACAGAAGAGAGGTGGGCGGCGCAGCCCTGACCAGGGCGAGCCACCGGCCCGCAGAGCCCGAGAGAGACCCAGACACACGGTCAAGCAAAGGAAGCCACGACGCAGAATTCACACGGCACACAAGAGGGTCAAGGGTGAGCGCTGCTGTGTCTTTAGGGTAAAGGCCGAGTAGGGGAATAACTGGATCCTATGGAATTTCCATCTCAATTCTTTGAGGACTTTCCACATTGCTTTCCAGAATGGCTGCACCACTTTCCACTCCCACCAACAGTAAATTAGAGTTCCCTTTTCTCCACATCCTCTCCAGCACTTATTATTTCCATTTTTTAATAATAGCCATTCTCACCGGTGTGAGGTGATATCTCATCATTGTATTGATATGCATTTCCCTGAGCTCACTGCAGCATAATGCACAACAGCTAAGAGCTGAAAACTACCTAAATGCCCAACAACAGGAGTGGATAAAGAGGATGCTTTACACATACATGATGGAATACTACGCAGTCGTCAAAAGGGAGAGATCCCGCCATTTGCAACAACATGGATGGACTTTGAGAGAATTGTGCCTAGTGTGATGAATCAGAAGGAGAAAGAGACAGCGTATGATAGCACTCCTATGACATGTAAAGAGAAAACAAATGAATGTCATAAATTAAACAACACTAAAATGTGTGTGGGGGTGGGGAGAGTGGGGGAGAGAGAGAGAGAGAGAATATGAACACTACTGCAAACAACTCTCAGAGATGAGAGACAGAAAGGCATATCAGGGGGTACCGAAGTGATGGGGAGGGTTGGGGGAAATGGGATGAAGGGAATTAACTGTAAACAAAGGGAGAATAAAAGGTGGTAATATTAGTAAACACACTATGCTATTTGTAAATGTAAAAATACTATTATGCATACCTCAAAACAAGTCATTGTCAAAATGCAATCTCCCTTCAATAATAATAAAAAATAAACTAAAAAAATAGTTCAAGGATGAGCAATGCTCGTCCTGTGAAGGGATTCGAGGTGGGTATTTGCTGGGAAGGGGCACGGGGCTGCTCCTGGGGTTCTGGAGGTGCCCTATGTCTGGATTTGGGGGTGTGCCAGTGTTAAAGTCCACCGGCCTGTATGACTGAGGTTTCTTTCTTACACGTCTGCGGCACTAAACACCCACCGGGTGGTAAACTCCAGGCGAGCACCTGTGTGCGCAGGCTGCCTCAGGGAGCGGTTCCAAGTAGGAGGGCGGGGGGCACTGAGAAGTTCACAGCAGGTGAGGAGCCAGTCGGGCGAGACTGATGGAATCCCCAGCCCCTCCAAGAGCCCCTTCTGCTTCCAGCGTCGCCCGCTTCCTTCACCATCCGGGACCTCTGTGCGGCTGACCCTGTCTGTGCTGCACCCACTCCCTGCCCACTCTGCTGAGACCCATCAGGACACGGCCAGCTTGCCCGTCATCCCGAGGGGGTCACAGAGCCAGAACAAGGCGGGTAGCATTCCCAGGGGGTCAGCCTTGGCGGGCACACAGCCCACACAAAACAAACGTCTACAGGGGCAGAGGATGAAATGCCACAGCGGAGGTGGGATGTCTTTTAGGGGTTAGGTCTTCAAAATAATACACTTTCAGAAGAGAGAAGCTAGCTCAATAAAGAGAAGGTGCCTCAAATCCCAAGCTGTTCTTCTTGGGTTCATGGGCTTCTAGAAACCCCAGCGAGCAGGTCTGCCAGATGGCCAAGGGTTCCCGGGGAAGAGGCTGCGGCTGGGTCCCTGGCGTGCCCTCAAAACATCCCAGGTCCTCAGGGACTCTGCACCTGTCAGCAGCCTGGCACGTCGTAACGTTCTATCCACAAGGAAACAGCCTCAATGAGGACCGCTCCCCTCAGTGTCTGCAGAGCTCTCCACAGTTTGCAGAGCGTCCCGTGTGTGACAGATTCTAGTGCAAACGCTCACAGCAACCCGAGACAGCCGAGTTTACTGGAAGCTTTTGGCCGACCATGTCTTGTGACCTGTCACATAGCCAGTTCCCAAAGGTGTCCAGATACAAACGTGCGGAATCTGTGAACGTTACCTCTCTGTGGCCAAAGGGATGGTGCAGGTGACGTTAAATGAGGGATCTTGAGATGGGGGGATTTTCCTGGATTCTCTGGGAGGGGTAACGTAATCACGAAGATCTTTTTGAAAACAGTATTTTAACGGAGGTGTAAGTGACACGCACGTGGTATTAGTTTTAGGCCACATAATAAATACTTTGTCTGAAATGACCACAGTAAGTTTAGTTCACATCTGGCCATACTCAGTTACACATTTTCTCTTGTGATGAGAACTTCTAAGACACGCTCTTAGCCACTTGCAAATATGCAATAGAGATGAATCAACTGTCATGCTCTGCAAGTGACATCTCACAAGGGACTTGATAAGAGGGAGGAAAAGGAAGGCTGGGCTCAGGAGATAACAGAGAAGAAAGCCATCGGAGACAGACAGTGTGGTGCCGAGGATGAAGGGGGGGCCATGAGCCAAGGCACCAAGACAGGTGGTCTCTAGACAGAAAGGGAAGGGGAATGGATTTTCTCCTGAGGCCCCAGAGGAACGCAGTTCTGCTACTTTGCTTTTAACCCAGGAGATAACATCAGAAGTCTGACCTCCAGAACAGTAAGATAATACATTTGTGCTGCTTAAAACCACTAAATTTGGGGAAATTTGTTACAAAAGCCACAGAAGAGAAACACACCTCCTAATGGGCTGAGAATATCTTGACAGCTGTTCTCATTTCCTCCCTCCCTTCCTCCTTCCTGCCTATTTTCTTCCTTCCTTCCCTTGCATTTTTTTCCCTCCTCCTTCCCTCCTATTTCCTTTTCTTCTTTCCCTTCCTTCTGTATTTCTCTCCCTCCCTTCTTCCTTCCTTCCTATTTCCTTCCCTCTTTCCCTTCTTTCCCTTCCTTCTGTATTTCCCTCCCTCCCTCTCTCCTCCTTTTTTTGAAGAGGAAGAAAGACAGGAATGAAGGCGAGTAGGCAGGCAGGCAGGCAGGAAGAGAGAGGAGGAACAAGTTTTCTTTCTTTCTTTAGTGGTTCATCTTGGTTGTTCCTCCCAGACCCAGCTTGCAATCTTGGGTCCTTGGGCTACGCCAGAGCCACAGACTTAACGCCTGAGCCACAGTGGCACTCAGTTCTCAGTTCTAGCCACCTTCCAAAGGCCTGGCCTGCCTGGGCACTCCATGAAGGCCGGTTAGGTGACGGGGGTTGGAAGCTTAGCTCTTGGAGTCAGACAGACGCACCTGGGTAAGAGCCTGGCTCTGCCACTTATCGGCTGAGTGACCCTGGACGAGCTAACTTCTGTGTGTTTCAGTGTCCTTATCTGTCAAAACAGGTCCTGTCTGATGGATATTTGTTTTATCTTTATTGCTCAGATTCCAAGTGCTCAGGGAGGGAGGGGTGCAGTGGAGGGCCAGTTTTAGCAAAGTTCCAGGACCAATGGTGCAGGGTCTAAGGCGTCTGGCGGGTGGTGCACAGGGCTGGAGCTCCCGTGAGCACCTGCTGAGCAGGGGTGGCTCTGACACGTTAACTGCCCGTGCTGCAGTTCTTATCCACGTTAATGCAGTCCCGGCCACCTGCTCCGGCCCCACTGCCCAGCTCTTCTGTCAAAGTCTCGATTGCTCAGAGACCAAGAACAATGAAAAGAGAAGCCACCTTAGAAAAGGCTTAAGGGCTGGGGAGGAACAAGGCTGTGACAGTGTCCTGGCCACTGGTTCCTGACAGCAGGAGTGAGCTGAGTGGTGCAGTGCTTCCTCTCTGTCTGGGGCTTGGCGGGTCACCCAGGAAACCACCTGCTGCGGATCCCAGTCAGTGGGAGCCATGCAGCTTAGCGATGGCTTTGTAAGCAGACTGCTCCTCCAGCCCGCACACCTGCAGGCGGCAGCGCCTCCAGCTCCTGCCCTTGTCAACGCGGACTCCCAACTGGCCTACACGCTGCCTAGGCCAAGAGAAGCCTCCAGACACCCACATGCGCCCTGGAGCAGTCACTGGCCAGAGTCGCCAGCTCTCGTTCCCAAAAGTCCTGGTTACAGGCATGGCTGGGATGATTTTTGCAAATCAACATCAACCCACACAGAACGCTGGAGAAGGAGGGGGAAGGCTGGTCCTTGAAAACCCGGTTGGGGAACGTGAAAACATGCCAACCTCCTGCAAAGCACCCCAGCCACTATCCAGAGGCCCGGAAATAAACTCCCATAGCCTGTGACCCCATGTGTCTGCATCTCGGTATCCGTCCTGAACAATCTGCAGGTACGGGGACCAGAATGAATGTGCAAGGATGTTCACACGTCAGGATGAATCAAAAAGGAGCCAGAAACCGGAGCCCTGAGTGGTACACAGTGGCTCCATCAGGAATCCTCATGTAGCCACAAAAATGATGTGTAACTCACATTTAAGACACGCGAAAATCCTGAGATTCTTTGATGAAAATGACAAGAAGCAGAGCCCGAAATTAGGTACAGGGATATCTCATTTTGCTGTGTTTCACAGATACTGCATTTTTTTCACTATTGAATTTTTGTGGCAACCCAGCCCTCGACAAGTCTGTGGGCGCCATTGTTGCAGCCCCGCGTGCTCATTTCATGTCTGTTTCACATTTTGGTAATTCTCACGATATGTCAAGCTTTTAGTTTTCTGGTTAGATCTGTTCTGGAGATCTGTGGTCAGTGACCTCTGATGTTACTATCGCCAGGAGCCACGCCCATCGGAGACGGCAGACTTAGGCAGTAAGTGGTGTGTGTTCAGACTGCTCCCCGAATCGGTCACCCCTCTTCTCTCCCCTCCTTCTGGGGCCTCCCTCGTCTCTGAGACTCGATATTGGAATTAGGTCAATTAATAATGTACGATGATCTCTAAGTGTTCACTTGGTGAGTTTCACATCTCTCAATTTAAATCAAAAACTAGAAATGATTAAACTTATTGAGGAAGGCACGCTGAGAAGCTAAGCTTCTTGTACCCAACAGTTAGCCAAGCTGGGAGCCCAAGGAAGAATTCTTGAAGGAAATGGAAAGGGTTATTCCAGGGAATGCACAAATGATAAGAAAGTGAAACCACCGGTTGCTGATGGAGAAAGTTTGTGGTCGGGAGAGAAGACCACTCCAAATGTTAGGAGAAGACCACTCTCTTGGTAGGGGCTAGTGCAGAGGTGGCTTTCAGTGGAAACAAGGCTCACCATTCTGAAAATCCTCGGGCCCTTAAGAATGATGCAAAATTGACCCTGCCTGTGCTCTATAGATGGAACAGAGCCTGGACGTCAAGACCTCTGCTGACGACACAGTTTACTGAACATTTTAAGCCCACTGCTTAGAACTATTACTCAGAAAAAAGAGATTCCTTTCAAAATATCACTGACTCACTGAGTGACTCACTCACGAGCTCTGATGAAGAGGCACACAGTGATTACTGCTTTCATGCCCTCGGACACACCATCCTTTCTGCCGCCGGCGGATCGAGGAGTCATTCCAACTTTGAAGACTTATGTAATAAACGCATGCCCTAAGTCTATAGCTGACGTGGAGCGGGACCCCCGATGGATCTGCGGAAAGTAAATGGAAAGCCCTCTGGAAAGGATTCCCCATTCTAGATGCCACGGAGAACACGCAGGATTCACGGGGAGAGGCCGCCTAGCAGCAGGAGTCTGGAGGACGCTGATTCCAGCCCTCGTGTCATGCACGATTGTGGGGGGTTCAAGACCTCGGTGAGGAAGTAACTGCAGATATGGCGGAGACCGCGGACCTGGAGCGAGTCGTGGAGTCTGGAGATGTGGCCGAATCGCCATCTCATGGGCACCCTTGAAAGAGGAGTAGCTGCTGCCTGGTAAAGGGAGAAGTGGTTTCCTGCGATGGAAGCTACTCCCAGTAAGGACACTGGGACGTTGTTGAAATGACAACAGAGGCTTGAGAAGATGACAGAGACGTGACCGGACTTGAAAAGATTGACTCCAGTTCCGAAAGACATGTTCTCAAACAGCGTCACATGCACAGAGCATTCTTTCATGAGAAGACAGGTCAATGGATGCAGCAAACTTCACCGTTGGCTTATTTCCAGAAATTTCCACAGCCACCTCAGACTTCAGCAACCACCACTCTGATCAGTCAGCAGCCACAACTTCGACACAAGACCCTCCACCAGCAAAAAGACCATAACTCGCTGAAGGCTCAGATAATTGGCTAGCGTTTCTTTTTTAAAGGAAAGGAGCAGGCAGGTAGGAAGAGAGAGAAGAAAGAAACGGTTCATTTTTATTTCGTTGTTCACACTGGTTGTTCCTCCTGGACCTGGGACACAACCCAGGTCCTTGGGATATATGTGGATTGCACTCCTTTAGAGGAGGCTAACCTAACCTCTACTCTACCAGGACACACCAACAATAAAGTATTTTTAATTAAGGTATCTCCACTGCTTTTTTTTTTTTTTTTAAGGAAAGGTGCAGGCAGGAATGAAGGTGAGCAGACAGGCAGACAAGAAGAGAGAGGAGGAAGGAGCACCCAAAGCACCCAATTACTTTTATGGAGTTGTTCAGGTTAGTTGCACCCCACCCCAAATTGGCCCCCAGGTCAGAACCTGGGTCCTTGGGATGTATGTGATTAGCGCTGGCCAGAAGCCACAGACTTAACCACTAAACCACCAGGGTGTATGTACCTCCATTGCTTTTTATTTTATGCTTATTTTTAATTTTTTTAAATAAAGGTAGAGGTAGAAGTGAAGACAAGGAGGCAGACAGGCAGCAAGAGAGAGGAAAGGAGGAAGTATTTTTGTTTTATTTCCATTTTAGTTGTTCACACTGGTTGTTTCCGCACCTGGATGTGGAACTCGAGCCCGGGGGGTGTGGCCTGTGTCCTTTGGAGGCGGCTGACCTAACCACTGCCTCACTAGGGCGCGCCTCCACCGCTCTTCAGATCTAATGCTACTGCACACTTCACAGGCATCAGTACAATGTAAACGTGACTTTTATATGCACTGCGAACCGGAAAAAAAATCCCTTGACTTGCTCTCCTGTGGGGTTGAAACTGAACCCACAGCAGCTCTGGCGCGGCCTGTAAGTGACTGAGTCTCCACGGAGAGGACGAGCACTTACTGAGCACTTGCTGTGTGCCCGCCCTGCGCTGGGGCGTGGCTTGTACTCACACGATGTCACTGGGCCTCGCGGTGAGGCTGTGAGGAAGGTCTGGTCATCTCACAGATGAAGGGACAGGGGCACAGAGAGTGAGTCCTCAGTGCGAGGTCATTGGACCATAAGTGGCGACACTGGGACGGGAATGCAGCTCCCATGGTGATGACCTGTGACACCCTTTACGTTAAAACCATCAAAACCTTCAAGAGGAAAAACCCTGAAAAGCAAGGTCTCAAGATGTTCAGAGTGGTGATTTCTGGGTGGTGCCATCTGGAATGGCTTTTATTTTCTTTATGTTGGGGGGATTGTCCATATTTTAGGCAGTGAACACGAACAACTTTTCATTTGTTTAAATATGTACTGCGGTCACTTTGATTTACAAAATAATAGATGTTTACAGGTGCAATTCACAATTCGTCCAACCCATGACAACACACCCTGTCCACCACCAAATGACCCCAAGTCCTCCACCCCTGTCCACTGACCCACCACCCGTGTCTCCCACCTTCCCCGCTGGTCACCTCAGGTCCACTGTCAGTGTCCAGGGATTGGTGTTTGTCCTGTCTGTTCGTTCGCTTTGTTTCTTTACCCTCCACCTCCAAGCAAGGGCCTCTGGTACTACGGATAACTTTACAACTAGAAACGATACTCTTTAGAAAGGGTTCCAGAGATTTCCTAGCCTCCTCCAGGGTGGTTTCCAGTAAAAATAACACAAAGACCAGTAACAAGAGGAGCGTGTCCTCTGAGGGCTCCCCGTTCCATCCCGTCCTCCCCGGGCAGTCGGAGAAAAGCCTTCCTGTCTCATACAGGCCCTGTCCTTCCTAGGAGACCCTGCCCTTGACGTTTAAGTAGCTTCAGGTCCAGAGCTGAGACCGAACCCCTCTCCCCTCCCCTCCGTACTCTGGGGCCGACTCGCCTGCTCCCCAGAATTCCCAGGTCCACAGCAGGGCAGGTGGGAATCACTACCTGTGCCCCGCACTGAAAACACCAGCCCCTCCCCTACCCGCGGAGCCAGGACAGAGCCAAGTCACTGGGGATGTACACAAGCTCAGGGAGGGCAGGAGGGGTGAGAGGGCAGACATGCTGCACAGGATGCCGGGACGGGGCGTGGGGACAGAGGCCCAACCCTGGGCCTTCCTCAGGACACCACTAATCCCCGCCAGTCATCAGGAAAAATTGGGGAGATGAGCTGAAGAAGAATTCAATTTTGCAGACTTTCATGGACGTGAGAATAAATATAAATGGATGGGGAGACACTTAGCAATGAAAAAACAAAAATGACAATAATTAGGTGACCACAAATGGACTTGAAGATACTTTTCTTTCTTCTCTCCCTTCTTTCCCAGTTTTTCTACTTTGTTTTTAAATAAAATCACATAAGCATACATATTTTGGGGCTTCCCGGGAGCCCACCCAGCTCTGTCTTCAAGGCCCAGAGAGGTCTCCAAAGGGCCCCAAGCCCCTGACCCCACGGGCAAAGGCTGCATCGACCTAGCTCCAGCACAGGGGGCAGTGGGCAGGGGGCAGCGGGCAGGGGGCAGGGGGCGGCGGGCAGGGGGCAGACCAGGCTGGTGCACTGCCCCACCATGCAGCCCCTCTGGGTGAGGAAATGAAAAATTCAATCCCAGGCAACCTTAGATCCCCAGGCTGCACTGCCCTGGGAGGTCAAGATGGGGTTCAGGCTCCTTGGGGTAGCAGACCAGTGAATGGTCCCTAGAAAGCGCACTGGTGCTCCGTGAGACAGCAGCACGGAGGCTGCGCTTCAGGCTCCCACCTACGCAGCTGGAACTCCAGTGGGGAGTGTACGGGGAGGAGGCAGGGGACAGGCCGAGGCAGGAAGTCACCTTCCCGGCCAGCCCCTCCACACCCAACTCATCCCAGCAGCCAGGAGAGAGCAGCCGGCCGGGCTCCTAAGAACACAAAGCAATCGGGTGGGCTTCAAACTCCTAGAGGGCCCTGCTAAGCATCCGCAGGGTATCAGCACGACAAGACTGCAGTGGACAAGACACAGGCAGGTCTCTGCTTGCATGAAGCGGCGTTAATCTAGAAAAGGCGCCACAGGGCTTCAAACTGTGTTGGACAAAGGAGAAGGAGAGGCTCTGGGAGACAAGCCCCAGGAGGCTCTGGAAGGAGGAGGAGGGCTGCGCACAGGGTGGTCGGGCACACAGTGGGTGCGACGTGCCCACTCGAGCTGGGCGGGAGGCTGGCATGAGCTGGAGGACCTGGAGACAGGCGTACGCCCACTTGCTGCTCCCCAGCCGTGCCTGTCCCTTCCAGCAGCTGGTGGCCGCGGGCACTTCAGGACCCAGAACCATAGGCGAACAAGGACATGCAAAGGACTCGGATTAAGTGCCTAGGCTGTTTAGTCTCCACTGAAGACCCCTCCTGCCAATTCTTCCCCCACCTGGGAGGCTGGTACCTCCACCGGCTGCATCACAGGGCACCTTTGTCCTCTGGTCACTTGCTGGATGTGGCCAGTGGGAGACGCTGGCAGGACACGGGGGCAGGAAGGAGTCAGCTGACTGGCCTCCACTCTCATGGCGCCTTCCCAGCTGTGATCCCCGGCAGGGCAGCATTTACCCGCCTCGGCTTGCAGTTCTTTGCAGGGGAACCCTCACCAGGCCATGGCTTTGGGGGGGTTCCTACAATTCCCCTGTGGACTGCACACATTGCTGGGGGTTCTGCTCCTTGCCACCCCCCCTGTAAAGAGCCCCTCGCCTAACCCTGCAGGCTCCTTGCACACTGCCTGCTGGGCTCCAGGGGGCTGACTGCCCCAGGATTAGCTCAATCTTGATTACAGGGTGGAGGCCATTGTCCCTGGGACAAATGCCTGATCGAAGAGGCCCAGGGAGCTGGAAAGGGTGAGTAGGAGGCTTCAGAACAATCATATCTGAGGTCAGAGCTATCATTCACTCAACCAACATTTTACCTCCTACACCAGATGCTAAAGATAGGGAGGGGGAGCAGCCTTTCTCCTGGGGAGTAGCCCCACAGAGGTGCTGGAGGCGTGAGCAAGTGGTTACTGCGAGGGGGCGATGCTGGGAGACAAGAGCTGCAAGAGGCCTGTTGGTCTGCAGACCAGTGGTCTCGGGAGAGGCCTCGCAGAAGTGACCCTGTCTGGGCCTCCTTGGATGTGTAGGAGTTCGCCAGGCGGAAAGAGCTCTGGAGGGAGATTGTAAAACGAGCAAAGACAGGGATAGAAGCCTAGTGGGGTCCTGGTCAGAGTGACCATTTGGGTCACTGAGAGTGATGGCTATCACAAGGCCCACAAACAAGTTGAAGCCCAGGACCTTCGCACTTGCTGTAAGTAGTTTTCACTCAATCTTCGCAGAGCTCTGACTTTTCTCTGCTCGTCAACTTGGAAAGTTTCCCTGACCAAAACAGCTCCCCACATGCATATCCTGTGGCCACCACCATGATGGCTTAGAACAACCCAAGTTAATCTTACAGTTCCAGCGGCCAGGTGTCTGAAACGAAGTCTCCCTGGGCTGAAATCCCAAGGCTCTAATCCATCCGCAGATTCTAAGGGAAGAGGCATTTTCCTGGTCCAGCTTTTAGAGGCCACCCACATGCCTTGGCTTGTGGCCTCTTTCCACTTCAAAGTCAACAACAGCTGGTCTAATCTCTCAAGCATCCTCACACTGACTCTTTCTCTCCTGCCTCCTGCTTTCACTTAGAGGGATCCCTGTGACTTCACTGGGCCCACTGAATAATCCAGGACAATCTCCCATCTCTAGACCCTTCACTTTAACCACAGCGGAAAAGACCTTTCTGCTACGTAAGGTCACACATCTGAGGTTCCAGGGACTAGGGTGTGGGCAGCCTTGGAGAGCGAATATTCAAGCAGAACACATCAGTCAATATTCAACCACCCCGCTCTCCCTCATCCATCACTCTCCTTCCCTTTCCTGGTCTTTACTGTCCGCCAAGCACGTCGAATCTCCGGCTCTCGTGCACGTCTGCTTATGGCTTTCTCCCCCACCAGGTCGTGAAGCTCCAGGAAAGTGGGGTCCTGCCTGTCTCGCCCACCCTGTGTTCCCGGCACCTAGGACAGTGTCTGGCAGGTACTAGAGGGTCAATAAAGATGTGCTGGAAGGGAGGGGGCAGGCAAGTCAGGCTCAGCTGACAGTCAAGTTTCACAGGCTTTCTACCTGTCTCTGCTCTGCTTCCGGGAGAGCCGACCCCCTCTAGCCGAGGGTGGAGGTTTCATGGTCAGGGGTCACTGGACAGCAGGAAGAGCCAGCCAGGCAGAGGACATGTGGTGAGGACCAGCTGGACCCCTGTGGGCGTGGGGGTGGTGACAGGACAAGATGGCTCTGGACCCAAGAGAGGAGGGAGAACGGGGAGCGAGCATCGCAGATCGGGCTGGGACGGTGGGGGCCCGAGTGTTGGCCTGCAGAGCAGGGAGTGGCCTATGGCCGACAGAGAGCCCTGGACTCCACCTGTCCCTGGGGAACTCTTGTCTGGGGGGCCTGGGGCAGCAGGGAAGGGGAGACCCATCCTTACTCCCCACTCAGGAAGCACATTTTCATTTTGCTCTGGACCCGCCACTTACATGGCCGGCCCTAGATGTAGTTACAAAGACAACCGAAGAGATGATCTAGTTCTGGGACAGCAAGACCTTCACTCTTCACTCGGGTGCCATCCTCCCGGTCCAGCGCCACGGCAGGCATCGCTAATGGCACGCAGCACGCCCTCCCAGTGAGCCCAGGCAGCCCCAACAATCGATCAGAAAACACAGCCAAGATCGCCCCTCTCGTTACAGAACACAGGCCCAGGGAAGAGAATGATCTCCCAAGGTGACCTGCTGGTGACCTCGGAGAGGGCAGCTCACGCCTGGACTGGCTACCTTCTAGCTCTCCCAGACAGGCCCTGTCAATGGAGTCTGAAAGCAGATTGAATTATTCATGTAATAATTTTGTAACGTGAATTATTCATGACTTTAATAAGCCACTTCCCTCTAGGAAGCTGAAGAGGAGACACAGAACCCTAGCTGGGTGGAGGTGGGGAGACAGAAAGCTGCAATCTCATTCCTCAAACACTCGGTTTTGTTAGTGAAAACTCAACACACTGTTTGTGGAAAAATTAGGAAGTTTTCAGAAGTGAAAATAGGAGAACACCAGACACCCACTGGTCTCTCCCTGGGAAGAGAGTCACTGTCAGCAGCCTGGGGGCGTCAGGGGCTTTTAAACACATGAGTTCTCCCCTCTCGTGGCCGGGGATTGCAGGAAAAGGCAGGACAGCGATCGGACGTGACTCTCAGGGGACTCTCCCGTCCTGAGGACCAGGCTGACCACACAGGGGCTGGCCATCTGGGCAAGGTGGCCCTGTTAGGAGGCAGGACAAGCCCAGGGAAAGGGACAGTATGTGTCCTGGTGTCTAACAAGGCTCGTCCTCGGAGCAGACCCCAGAGGAGACCGCAGCCTGCGGACACGGTCAGGACAGTTGAGGGGGGAACCAGCAACCGGCACTTGGGCGGGCCCGTGAGCTGGCCAGTGACAGAGCTGGGGCTACACCACCCTGCAAACTCATCGCCACGTGCAGAAGTGGTTCTGAGTTCAATGGAGGGCGGAGGAAATGACCCTGATCATCGTGACCACGCCCCGTCCCTCTGCCCACATGTGCCAGCCCACCCCCTAATCCTGTCTCTCTGCTGGATTATTTTTCTTTAAAGGGGGCACCGATCCTGGGGACCCATGGTTCATCGGCCCCCTGTCCTGCCCGGCATACGAGTGTCCCTACACAAACCCTCGTCACCACAGCAACCGAGGAAGCGAGGCCCGGCCCCCTGCTGCCCGCGCTCACCCCAGTCCGCCTCGCACGGCCGCGGGACCTGGGCGAGTCCCTTATCCTCTCCCGGCTTCGGGCGCCCCCTCTGCCAACGGGGTGACAGATAACAGCATCACCAGGAGCCCAGTGACACGGGTACCAGCGGGCCGGGCACAGTTAACGGCTGGTAGATGTGGTGGCTGACTGGCTGGTCACTTCACATCCTGGCCTCACTGCTCTCCACAGTGACCGCTCCGGGGCGGTGTGAGTAACGAGAGACCATTAGAGAAAACACCGCAGGGGAGAGAAAAACAGCTCCCACGCACGGCCGAGGGATTATATGTTACCTCTATTAATTTCCATAACAAGCAAGAGAGGAACGGTGCTCATTGCACAGGAAAGGCCCTGAAGAGGTTAGGGACTAGCCCAAGGCCCCACAGCAGAAACAGCAAAATGGAGTGTCTGTGACAGACTACTGCCTGTCCCGTCCCAAGAATCCATTCTCTCTTTCCTCATAGGACTAGAACCCCTGTTCCCACAGGGCTCCACAGACTCTATTTCCCAGGCTCCCTTTGCAGTTCATTATAACCAGATGGTCAACTGCTGGCCATGAGATTTAAGTCAAAATTCTTTGAGGCATCTCTTTGAAATTTCCATTAAAAGAAAGCCAGCATTCACCCTTTGGCCCTTCTTCATGCTGCTGCTTGAAACACTAATACAATGGCTGGAGCTCTAGCAGCCACCTTGAACCACGAGGCCAAGAGTTAAAGGGGGGGGAATGCAGTGTGAGGAGCTAGAAGATTTTGGGTCCTCTATGTCCCAGAAGATTTTGCAGTACACAGCTCCTATCCCAGCTGTCATATGCCTATGCAGAAATGCATATCGGTTTGCAACACTGTCATTTGGAATTGCCTGCAACTCCCTGCCAAACCTAATTGGGACTGATTCAGAGGCACCTCCCGGGATGTCTCTCTCAGCAGCAGAGAAAGCAAAGGAAGGCCATCTGGTGTGCTCCAGGGACAGCTCTGGGCAGGGCGCCTACGGGGGCCACAGAGAACGGACGGTCATCAGATGCCTGCCCACAGCTCCCCGGCCCCGGGGTCTCACCTAACTACACTTAAAAGCAGTCTACAGTCTCACTGACAAGGTGAATCTATGCCCGTGGCACAAAGGCTTCAGGGCTTTATGAGGAAGAGATTTCAAAGATCAGCTTAGAATGTTTACTCCCATCAGTGGGCACAGAACCCAAAAAGGCCACGTTGATGGAGTCCTGCTTAAGTGGACACACCAGCGACATGAGAACGCCCGTGACAAGGAGATTCCCCTCGGGTGCCCCTCTCGCTCTAAAGTTGGGTCACTGAAGAACAACTTAGTAAAATTCATCTCTTCTCGCATCTAGAGCTGTGAGCTTTGACAAATAAAGCCATGTAACCACTGTCACAGTGGAGAGAATTTTCTGTCACCCAGAAAGCTCCCTGTGTCCCACTGCGTTCAAGTCTCTTCCCCTGCTCCTCAGCCCCTGACAGCCAAGCGTTTTTGTTCTGATCATTTGGTCTTTCCCAGAATGTCCTATCAACCACAAAGCCTCTAGAATTGGCTTCCTTCACTTAGCACGTTTATAAGACCACCAGTTACGTGAGCGAGGCCTTTCTTTCTCCTTGGTTAGCAGGTCCGCACTGCAGGGGCGAACCACCGCCGGCAGTCACAGCTGAGGGGTGTCTGGAGCGGGTCCCGTGCGGAGCTATTGTAAGTAAAGCTCATATACACATGGATGTACATATGTTCCACATGTAACATGCATGCAAACTACATCTTACACATAATACATAGTGTGTGGACATGTTTCCACCTGTCTGGGAACGATGTAGACGGGAGTGCTGGGCCCCGCGGTAGTAGATGAAGGAGCAGTTGATACAGAACTCCTCAGGCGTGCCCGGGTGCCCTAGCAGTAAGGCCTCCAGACGTAGTCCACCTACATCCCTAGGACCCAGGTTCGAGACCTGGGTCTGGGGAGAACCACCAAGATGAACAACTAAATAAAATAAAGTGCTTCTGTCCATGTAAAGCTCAAGAACCGGGGTTCACAACCCCAGACAGGGTGGGGTAACAACCAAATGAACAGCCAAATAAATGAATAAAAATGCTTCTTCCTCCTCTCTGCCCGCCTGCCTGCTTTCATTCCTGCCTGCGTCTATCCTCTTAAACAAACAGGTCATGAATACAGGTGCAAAAGCAGGTGCACATATGAAAAAGCCCGGAGGCAGGACAAAGCCTCGGGGCAGGGGGTTAGTAGGTAGCTCCTAAATGTGCCTGCACGACGCTCAGAACCCTAAAAAGACAGCAGTGACCGGGGCGTGCCCTGGTGGCTCAGATGGCTGCGATGCTAGTGTGTGACCCACATACATCCTGAGGTCCCGGATTTGAGACCTGGGGCCGCGGGGAAAAGACCAAATGAACAACTACAGAAAATAGATGCTTCCTCTTCCTTCTTTAAATGCTTCTCCCTCACCCCTCCCTTTCTTCTTCTCTTTAAATTTTTTTTTAAAAAGACAACAAAAAAGCAGGAGCAGTTGCTATAAATGACTAAGCTGTGGAAAGCTCCCATGACGATGCCCACCATGCTGTGCCATGAAGAAGTGGGCGCTGGTTTACCCCAAGGACGGAGGAGACTCTGGCCGGGACTCTTCCCTCAAATCCATGCCTGTGGTCACACAGGACGGCTGTTTTCAGACCAAACACCCTACCAGGGCGAGCCCCTTCCCTCCCTCCTGCCCTATTCTACACCCCCACCATCAAGCCTGGCCCCCCCGGCACCACCAAAACCATTCTCTCTGAACCCACAGTTTCTAGAGCTGAGCCCCTTGGAGGCCGAAAGAGATGGACACGGGATCCAGACACCGGGAGAGGACTCTGGGCGTGCACCTGACCCATCTGCCCAGAGGCCTCTGATTTCCCTGCCCAAGTATGCAAAGTGGAACCCAGGCCTCCGGCCCGCACCTGCGGCCCTGGACACCAGGCAGGAGGCACCACCTATGGATGTGGGGCCAGCAGGTGGCAAGGGTGGTCCCTTCGCCTTTGCGACATGCCATCCCCAGCACACTTTGCTAAAGGGACAAACATCACCTGGCAGGGCACTGCAGACAGCCACTGTCTGTCCTATGGGTGACAAGTGTCAGCTAGAGAATGTTGAAAAGGGAGTGGTGGCATGGACGTGACAGGGGCTTTACGCACACCCTCTAAACCTCCCCGAGGGAGGACAAAGTCACCTCCACCTACAGATGAGGCATCTGAGAGGGACCTGACCTGTCCACGCTGGCAGGTGATGTTAGAACAGGTGAGCGTCTTTCCTGTGATGGGCGGGGGTCAGACAGGAGTCGGGAGAGGGGTCCCGAGTCCCAGGGACACAGGCTCAGAGGCTCTGGGCAGAAGAGGAGACACACAGCCCCAGGGACTCGGGGTCATATCAAGAGCCTCGTCCTGCCGAAGAGAAACAGAATGTGAGTCTCGTGTCGTGCCGCGTCTTCCGGCAGTCAAGAGAAAGTCGTGAAATTGATTTAGAAAACAGATTTTAGTTCAACTACTATGGCCAAAGGACTTTCATTTCTTAGTTAAAAAGCATTCATGAGAGGTTTTAACTTCTCATTTTTGTCTAAGTCTTCAAACGCCCTGTTTACTTTCTCAGCACATCCCGATCAGGAGAAGACACAGTCCCACCGGCACAGGTGACAGCTGCCTACTGCCACGGACAGCAGAGCTCTAGCCACCCAGCTTGTACTGAAGAAACTGAGGTCAAGAGAAGACTGAACGAGGCCAAAGACACACACTTGTCCATCATGGTGCCCAACTCGATCCCAGTGGGGACCGATGGGGCTTAGTGAGAAGAACATAGGTGTTGGGGCAAGAAAGCAAGGAGGCCACCTTCTGACCCTGTCACCACCTGGCTGTGTGACCATGGACCTCATCCTTGACCTCTCTGGGCTTCAATTCCCCATGTGAAAAGTGAGGTAATTCCCCTGCGGTCCAGGTGTAAGGATTATAAATACCCGACCGCGCTCCTGGCACATGGGGACCTGATGGGGATGCAGGTGGTGACCAAACTGCCACCACCATTCGCTTCGTCATCTACATTTTAATCCTCTCCAGCCCAAAGAAGCCGGGCTTGCAGGGCGTGGCGCCTCCTGTCTGGGGACAAATGTGCCGGAACTGGGACAAGGTAGGAAATGAGAAAGCTGGTTGTGGGGAGAGGACACGCCCACAGGACAGGAGACTCACACCCGTATCACACAGTAAAACACAAGCCTCCCCAGCACCACGGGCCGGGGCAGAGCCAGTCCGCGCGGGAGTGAGTCTTCCGAGCAGAGACGACTTTAAAGGAAGCAAGTCACCACCTTCTGGTCCCTCAGATTAACGGTCCAGATAACAGAGCTATTGCTTCACCGAGTGGAAAAAATCCAGAACTCTGCCTCCCACCCCAAAGTCAGCCCGCGCAGGCTCAAGGGTGCCACACACTCGGTGCGCCAGGCCCAACGGTCCCTTTGTCAGCTTGTCGGGGGAGCTGTGCCTGTGAGCCAGGCTCCTTGCCCATCTCACAAGCAAGATGGCTTGTCTGCTCTGCGTGGAATGTTCCCTCCATCTGGCTAACTCCCATGTATTCTTCTCATTTCATCTTAAAATGTCAGCTCCTTGAAAGTCTGCAATGGCATCCAATACAGGGTCCCTTGTTAGACACTCTCATAGCAGTTAGCTGTCACAGCTGTCATCAGATCCGGATGGGCCTATGGGGACAGGCCCTACTAAGGAGCCGAAATGAGGTCTGTCTCCCTGGCTTCTATCCACACCTGCTGCCTGGGAGAGGCCTGGCACCTCGTGGACAAATATTTGTTGAAAGTTACTGCTGCATGAAGTTAATCCAAAAGGCAGGGGATTCTGATTTGTACTGAAAGGAAAACAGGCAACATTTTGAAAAACAAACAAAATTTGTAGCATCTGCATCTGATGCATTAAGTAATTATCCATGGAATCATTCAGAAGGGTCATGCATTATTGCGTCACTTTGCTGGCTTCTCAACAACTGGAGAGTATGTGGTTATAATGGACCCAATTCACGAAACGACTATGACATCAACTATTGATTTTCCAAGAGCCTCAAATCTGGAGCTTCCTCTCAAAGAGTCTTTTGAGCGAGGGCACCCACAGTTTCTCCTCTGTGTACGCGGGAGGACAGCGCTCTTCGGAAAAGCACAGCTTCCCCTGTCCCTGCACACATGTGACCTCAGTTCGCAAGTGGGTAGCACCACCGCCAGGTAGGAAAGGTGGCGGCATTCACTGCCCCGTGATCAGCCTGTCTGGGCTCACTCAGGGCAGCCAGCCAACCGCGCTGTGTGAAACACCCCACCCGAGGACCAGAGTCAGCCGTGTCCACCTCACACAGACACCGAGGAATGCAGGCCACAGCCAGTCCAGCTCACATGCCCCGGATGAAATGGTGGCAGAGGGACAATGAGACCAAAAGGCCATGTCATTATTCACGAGGACCCACTCCACGGCCCCTTCATCCACCCAGGCTGACCCTTCCTAGTTCCTTCCGAATATTCTAGCATGTCCACCTCTGCTACTTAGTGCCTTCCAACCTCCTCATTGCCTGGAGGGCTGTCCCACAGGCTCGGCACCTGCCTGAAACCCAGGTACGCTAGGTCCTGAGACACGGCAGCTCTCTGGACGCTGCTCAGCCCCGATCAGCCCGCCTACCGCCCGAGGACTCCGGGCCCCCGACGGACAACGCACGAGTACGGGTCAATTGTCCCCCGCGGTCTCCACAATGAGGTCCTGAGTGTAGACAGCAAGTCTGACCTCAAAATGCTCAGAGTGGTCAATCCATTCCCATCATTCATTCAGTCAAGTTCCTATCAAACTATCACACGGCCCCCCCAGAGTCTTCTTTTACTTTAAGTGAACAGTGACGAGAAAGGCCCTCAGGGGCCGTGTTCCGGACAGCTGTCATCACAGTCACCCTGGAGTCTAGCTCAGGATCTGGGAGTGTGGAACCTCCACTTTCGGTTGTTTTCTCATGATTGCTTTGGCTTTTGGGGGTTCCTTGTGATCCCATACACATTAGAAAAGTTTTTTGTTCTATTTCCTTGAAAAATGCCAGTGGAAATTTGATAGGGATCGCATTAAACTCGTACGGTGAGTTAGGCAAAAATGACTGAACATTGAATCTTCCCCACCGTGCGCGTGGATTTCTTTCCATCTCTTCGTGGCGTCCTCTGTTTCTTTTAACAACGTCACAGTTTTCACGGTCCAGGTCTTTCACCTCCTTTTAAGTATATTCTAAGGTATTTGATTCTTTTTGTTTCTCCTGTAAATGGGAGTTTCATTCTCTTTGACAGCCTTGTTTGCTCACAAAAATGCAACAGAATTTTACGTATCGATTTGCTCGCCTGCCACGTCACTGAGTATGCGGGGCAGGGCACTTAGCATCCAGGATGTCATCAACTCCTCCAAACCTCCCTGGGAGGCCGTCGTCGCTCGTATCACTGTCACACGAGAGATAGGGGGCTCAGAACTCCCCGGGGCCTTTGGCTAAGGCACCGCCGCAGCCCCGGAGTGCACCCATTCCCCGCTTCCTTCATAGACGGGCGGGCCGTCCTTCCTCCAGCTTCTTTCTTATTGACCGTGGTGCTTGGCTGAGAAGGCCTGCAGCATGAAAAAGCATCGTTTTGGGGGTCCTGGAAGGTCACGTGTTGATTCTGCCTTTACCAGAACCACCAAAAGGTATTTCCAAATGGGCTCCTCCTCCAGGCAGCCCCATCCACTCCAAAATCTAGACCATCAAGTCAGGTCAGCCTGGCCGTCTCTGGGACGTGGGGAGAGTCTCGTCTTGCCAGGAAGAAGAGATTCTCTTGAAAAGTCTGGCACCAGCCCTGCGCCCCAAGGTGGCCTGTGGCTTTGAGCTGGGGTTGGTCAGGCCGGGCTCCAACAGCCATCACTGCACCCATCACAACACCCAAACAATGCCTTCCTTCTGCGGGTGGCCTGTCTCTTCTGAGAGGCCAGTGCACCCCTGGGGGCAGCAGAGGCTGAAGCTTAAAATCAGGACAGCGACGACGACGCAAGATGCCAGTTAGCCCCGGAGCCCAGGGAGACCCACCTGCCAGGCGGATGGGGGATTTGAGGCCTGGCAGGACCTAGGTGGTGCGTTTGTGGGAGACGTCCTCTCTATAGCTACACCCCACTAGGCCCGTGACACCCCCCACCCCTCCGTGGGTCCCCGGCTCCCGGTGACACGGAGTGTGGTTGGGAAAACAGCCATCGCTATGACCAAACTCTCTGAATTACTTGGCTTCTCCTGCCAACCTGTACTCAGTCTTGAAAAAGGGTCAACAGGGAAGGGAACACGGCCAAACAAACGTCTTCACACTGGGGTCTTCAAGGACAGGGCTGCGCACCGGCTTCCTACCTGCTCCTCTACGCCCTGGAGAAGGGGAAGACGGCCCTCAACGCGGAGGTGGAGATGGCTTCCAGCTCAGTCCAGCCCGGAGCTCGCAGGGCCGAGGCGTCCCGCCTCTACACTATAAACTGTCAAGGACGGGAGGAAAGCAGCCACAACATCCGCAGGGTGGACAGAGGGACCCTGCAGAGACTCACAATCCATACACCCTGAAATTCATACAACCCAATTTACAACCCCAAGACCCCCAAGTTCAGGGCTTCGGGGTGACAGGGGTCTCTGGAAATGGGCCGGGTGGAGGAACGCAGAAAGAGGAGTCGATGCAAGAACCCCAAGGCTCCCCAAGTGTCTGCCCACGTCTCCAAGCTGGGCAATGGCCCCTTCCCCACCAGGAGCAAGAATGGGTGCTTGTTCTCTCTCTAGAGTCAAACAGAAGGTCTCAGGGCGACTTGTACTGAAAACAGGCACTCGAGTCATTTAACACCTGTCTGCCTTCTCGTGGTCTCTAACCCCACATGCCCCCAGCAGTCTAGCCTTGACCCCCCGACAGCAGAGGGGAAGACCCCCTCCTTGAAGCCTCTGAGCAGCCAGGAGGACAGACCTAAAGACCTTGACAGAGGGACCCCACCCCACGACACAGCCCAGCAGGGAGCTCATTCCAGAAGTTTCCCGCCAAGGCGCCCTGCCCTCATGCTCCCTGCTTGCAGCCCACTCTTCACTCCCCAACTCTTACAGATGAGAGGACCACGCAGGAGCGCGAGACGGCGAAGGACAGAGGCTGTCCCGTGAGAACTCCGCATCTGACACAGGTGCCAACAGAACAGCTCACATCCAGGGTGTGGGCATCACTGTCACGGCAGAGCTCATTATTTTTGTCATCTTAGAATGAGGTGGCTGAAGAAGAACAAGGTGAAATCACCAGCCCGGAGTCGCAAAGCCAGTGAGCGAGCAGCAGAGCCGGGATTTCAACCAGGCCCGTGGCCCCCAAGCACCGCCTCTCCCGATACAGCCCCAGACGTCACTGCCCATCATTAATATGCCCCGGGTGTAAGAGAAGGGCCGGCAGCCCTGAGAAAAGTCAGGGCTTCGTCAAAGAATAAGAAAGAGCTCTTGCAAATTAAAAATGAGGCAGATTGAAATATGGACTATAAAAGTGATGGAATCCCCCAGAAAGTAAAGTAAAAAAGCAAAAGGGATGGAAAATAGAAAAGATAAGAAAATGAGGATTAATTGAGGAGGACCGATAGCCAAACAAAAGGAGTTCTAGAAGATTCGAGAAAACCGAAAAGCGATGGAATAGTCCAAGAAAGCTTCTCAAGCCCAGGACACAGTTCCAGAGGGAACAGTCTTACTAAGTGCCCAGCATAGTGATGAAAGAGGCCGGCATCAGAGCATGTGACCCTGGCGTCCAGGCACGGAGGTCCTGCAGGCTTCCACAGAGAACTAAACAGGCCATAAGGGTGGGCAAAGGCTTCACGCTTGTCCACTGAGAGCCTGGAAGTTAGAAGACAACGGAGCAAGGCTTCCACCATGGAAGGGTTTCCAGCCTTGAATCTGATGCCCAGCTAACCTAGAACTAGGAAAATAAATTCAATTTCCCATGTTCAAGCTGTCCAAAAACGTACTTTCCCGGCACCCCTTCTCAAGGAGGACTCCTGTTCCTCCAGCCAAGGGATTTAGTTATGGAGGAAAACAAGACATGGAAGATGCCACCCAGGAGAGAGGCAAGGGTACCCGCAGGTGACAGAGGGCCCGGGTGACAGCTGGAGAGGACAATGAGTCCACACTTGAGCAGGTCAGAGGGCCCAGATTTGCTCAAGAAGCGATAACTGCGATGCCCTGGCAGAGTAGTGGTTAGGGCGCCTCTGAAGGAGAACAGGCCACACTCCTGGGTTCCAGTCCCGGTTCCAGGCAGGGAACAACCAGTATGAACAGCTACGTAAAAATAAAATAAAATGTGTCTTCCGCCTCTTTTCCTTACCTGCCTGCCTGCCTGCCTTCATTCCTGCAGGAGAGGAGGAGGAAGAGGAGGCAGCAAGAGAATTCACCTGACTGCTGGACTCACCTGAGAATGCTTCCAAATAACTTCAGAACACAGCTAAAAGTGGAGGAAGGCACAGACACAGACATGCCAACCACAACAGGCCATTTTTAACTCCAAACCAGGAAACCAGGAAGAGGGAGCAGGGAAGGAGAAGCGGTCACATTGCCCTGTGCCTCAGCCCTGAAGTGCTGACCCACAAGTGACTGATGGTATCGAAACCATGATGGAAATACCTTGGGAAGTGTGTTTGGCGGGGGGGGTGGGCAGCAGGCAAGATCTGAGGTGGAAGCCATCAAGAGGGGACTCTATCCTAATCTTCCACACAGGAAACCAGAGCCTAGAACCAAAAACTCAAGACGTATCAGTAATGCATGCAGTTTAGAGACAGAGGAAAATATCAAAATCAGCTGAAACAAACCTGCACCTCTGGGAAAAGCAGGGAGTGAGGGGAAGCATGCTATGCATATGACCTGGAGAACTGGGGGCCTGCATGACGCAGAAGAGACACTGACCTCGCTGAATGTTCTACCAACCAAGAGAAGTCTGGACTGTCCCTTCTCCAGAAAGATATTCTCAGACACATCCCTGGCGTCTTAAGACTAACACGAGGCTGAAACTAACCAGTGCTTTCACTTTGAGGCCACATTCCAAGATTGAACCAATAGGCACACACTGAGCCTGGGACAGGGCGCTAGGCCTGGGACATGCCGTGGACAGGAAGGGACAACAAGGCTGCTCGTCTACAAGGGTAAACAAGCCATCACCAATATCAGCTCCAAGGGTAGCAGGGCCCAGCCTGGGCAGCGGGGCTCTTGGGGTAACACTGGTCTGATCTGTCACCTCCTCCCCTGCCAGTCCTTCTCCAACCCATGGCACCATGGTGCCCCGTCCCCCACACCCCCATAGGTAAGCCACCACATGCCGATTCGTGACTCTGCCCACCGTCCTGGGACTCACCAGGCCATCACCCAGGCCTGCCAACAGCTCTCCTGAGCCCAAGGTCTGCGGCTTAGATTTGGAAGGTATCACATTTTGTTTTGTTTCAGATCAGAGTCAAGCTCAGAGGCCAGACGGAGAGCACCAAACAGTCCCTTGTGTGCACGTGGGGAAAGGGATACCTGGTGCAGACAGGCCTCTGGCAGGTGCTGGGGGTGGGGGTTGCTGGAAAGGACAGGTTGAGCCTCTCAGGTACCAGAGTGTGGGAGGCAACCTCAGATCTGCAGCTCACTAGCTGTGAGTTGGGGAGAAGGGGCTGAAGTCCCCAGGGCCTCACATCTGCATCTGTAAAGTGAAGCTAGAATCCCAACCTCAGAGGGTTATAGTAGAATTAAATGAATTAACGGGAGAATGGAGATGGCTGCGCTTTCTAAGTGGTCATCGCCACCCTATGACCGAAGATGAGGAGGCCGGATGGTTTCCCAAGGCTGCCCTGGCCACTTCCTCCTTCCTTCATCGGGCTCTCCAAATGGAAGCGGCACCCCCCACCCCCGTCTCAGACCCACCCCAGGAATCCATCAGCAGGGATCTGCGCGTTAGTTTGAGGACCTGGAAGAGGCCCACGAACAGCTGAGTCACTGAGATCGCTCTGACAAGGCTCACAGCCCGCGGCTGGCTGAATCCTTGCCCAGCATCCTTTAGCTGGGCCCAGCTTTCTTCCTGGGTCCCCAGCCAACTTCCCTCTCCGCCGCCCGCTGCTGTGCACCAGACTCTCCCCGCACCGCAAACCCAAGTCCCGTGAGCCCCCCACCTCTCCCTGCCGTCTCTCCAGGTCACTCCGTCTTCCCAGACTCAGCTCCGATTCCTGGTCCTCGTGTTCATTCCTTCAGTCGGCTGGCACTTGGGACACCCCCATTCAGCCTTCATGTGGGGGGACACTAGAAGGGTTACCTGGAAGATGTGGCATGACCAGAATGGGGTCAGCTCCCCAACTCCCCCAGATCACCTCAAAGCCCTCAAACCAATTAAGACGCCCTCATTTGATTGTCACACAACCTGTACTTCATGCTTGGGACCACAATGACACCCCAAATGATCAGTTCTGTCACTCACGCCGGGGGTCCCCGAGTCAGCCTGACAAGGAGGGGCGAGTGAGAGCACAGGAGCCCTGTGTACACGCAGCCACCTTCGTTACAATGCGAAGACGGAAAGACCGGACCATTTCATTGCATTTCAAGAAATAAATGAAAATGTCATCATCAGCGGTCACTGCTAGCTTCAAGGAGGCACTGACAGAACCAGAGCACTGAAGGTGATGACCTTGACCTTCAGTCAAGGGGGGAGGGTAGGTTGTGAAAAATGGAGGAGAATCAATGGCGAGTAGCACAGAACGTTCTCAACCATGAGGCACATGCCCAGGGAGGCACAGTTAGGATTTTTCTCCCAGCCTCTGGGAGTTTAAGTCCCTCCTCATCGTGTCTCTTCTTGGACTTTCACTTTTGCTGCCATGTGACCCAATGGAGGGAAGTGCTACAAGCCACACCCCTAGTGACCTTGTTTTCTAAACAGACTTTGATATTTCACATCAAGTAAGATTGTGTATTCAAACATCCACATCCTACATCCGGGCTTGACTCACTCCGGCGCGTGAGTATTCCCAGTCCACACATCCCCACGCTGAGAGCACACGGAGGAGAGCCAAGATGTCACTACCGCCGGAGCAGGCTGAACCCCAAGTCCAACGGCTGGGTGTGTAGTGAGGGGTCCCCGAGACCTCACCTCTGTGTGCCAGGCCACAGAGCAGATGGTCCCCGGCGACATCGTCCGCTGGCCAGTCTCAGCCCTGTGTGTCTGTGACCACACGCCACCGCCTTTGATCTCTGTTGGCCCAGGCCAGCCCCTCCCATTCCCTCAAATCCTGCCTTTGTCCAGCAGCCCCCCAAGTTCCACATCCAAGGGGTGGCAGCCCTGTGCCCAGATCTGAGCGTAGGTGTCTGCACTCCATGCCACCACCTTGGGGGTCCTTCCCACTCCCAGGGAAACCTAAAGGGATATTCCAGGTGGGCGAATAACTCCCAGACGCACCTCTTCTAGGGGTGAGCAGGCTTGACCATCACTTGAAACTCATTCATTTCCTGTGGCTGCTGTAACTGGTTGTCACCGATGTGACTCAGAACAGCACAGATTTACTCTCTTACACTCTAGACCTCAGAAGCCCAAAACGGGCTTTACAGGTGCACATCCATGTTCTGGGTGGGGCTGCGTTCCTTCTGGAGACTTCGGGGAAACTGATTTCCTTCTCTTTTCCGGCTTCTAGGGGCTGCCTGCATTCCTCGGCTTGTGGTCCCTTCCAGCAGTGTCCTCACCCTGACCAGCATGCTGTCTGTCTCTCATCCTCCTCATTCTTCCCCTGCCCCCTCCCTTCCCCATGGGGGGGGCATGTGTGCGATTAATTAGTCCCACCTGGATAATCCAGAATAAACCTCCTCATGCCAAGACCCTTCGCTTTATCACAACAGCAAAGCCCCTTTTTCCGAGGAAGGCAACAGATCCCGATTCTGGGGCTTAGAGAGTGAACATCTGGAGGCGCCATTGCTCAGCCTACAAGGATTGGGCCAATGACCTGAAGACAGAGACACAGCCCTCCTTTCAGGGACCCAGTGGGGCTGGGTGCAAGGTGCGTGCCAGACCTCAGCGAGCCAGAAGAGGAAGACGGCCTGCATTCTGCCAGGTTGGCTCGGGAGGGGTTCCGGGAGGCTGCCCCAGGCAGGGTCCCAGTCATTCTCTGGAGGAGCCCTCAGACAAAGATATAGGGATGAAAGGGCATGGCCTGTGACATGGGAAGACATCTGGGTGTAGCTGGGCCGAGTATTCAAGAGGGACAGAAGCAGGACCAGCACACAGCAGGGCTCCTTCCTGGGGGCTGAGGGTCTTCTCAGGGGAGGATGAAGAGGCAGAGAAAGCTCTTGGCTGCAGGGCTGAAGCGGGATTGGAGGTGCGGGAGCAGGAGAACAATTGTCCCAGTGAACCCCTGGGGGGATGTGCTTGCTAACAGGCAAAGAGGAGCGGGACCCCCCAAGAGCAGGACCAGAGGGACCCAAGTGGCGTGGATCGGTGAGTGCAGTGTGCCACCCTCGCGCTCAAGTGATTTCACCAGCAAACCAGCAGGGGAGCTGCGTGCCCCTCCCCATCTCCTGCCCCAGTTCCCAGCTAGAAGGTCACAGAATCCTGCTTTTAAGTATGTCATACCATAGAGGACTGAAAGTAGTTTAAAGAGGAGAGAGATATAAATACCGCAAAGGCTCCTGGCAGCCTGGAGCCCCCAGGAGAGGGACGCACAGTGGGGAGGACGCCATGGACCCTTGAAGGCCTTGCAATGAGACCCGAGTTCTGCAGGAGCTGAAGGTCCTCGATGGGACACCAACTGACCCCCGGGCTTCTGCAAATTCCCCAAACCTCTCCAGCTTTTCCTCTCCCCATGGCCCCTGGATATAATCACCGAGAAGCAGTAGCTCTCTGCACACAAGGTCAAGGGCATGGGATACACCGGGACCCACCTCCTTCCACGGCACCCCAGCCCCAATGCGGAAGAGCCCGGTTCTGGGGATTAGGAGGTGGACATCTCTGGGGTGCCACACGCCCCCCCAATGTGTGAGTTCACATTGCTTGCGTTTGCCGTTCCGGAGCCTTCTGCATCCCGTCTCCACCTTTCAAGACTGGGGACCCCCACCCTCCTTTGGCACCTGCTTTGTGCACCTGTCTCAGCTAACCTCAGCCTCTTGATCACCAAGTGGGTCCTCTGGGATGGGGGACACCCTTCCACTCCAGCCGCCAGCATTTCGGGAGGCAGGTTCGGGCCTAAGTCAGGCCTCAGAAAACAAGGCCGCGAGGTTCAAGGTCAACGGCACCCACGGCTGGCAGCACCAGCCCCTCACCTGGACTTAGAAAACACAGTCCCTCCGTCCCACCAGAAGTGCATCTTTCTGGTTGTGTGGGGCCTTCCCAGTCACAGTGGCTCTACTCGGCCCCACGCGCAGGCACAGCCAGGACAGGACACTAAGGACGGCGCGACTGTGAGCCAATAAAGCATTACCGGCAGAAGCACACAGCAGGTCTGGCCTAGAGACCAGGGGTTGCCAACGCCATTCTGATAGGAAATAACAATAATAATAATAATAGGAGAAAGATCAGCGAGGAAGAAAACCAAAGTCTCTTTAAAGCCACACGTGTGCGTTTTGATGCCGCCTCTAATTCCATGACTGACACTGTTTAAAAAAAGAGGGGCAGGGAGGGGGCAGGGGAAATGCTAAGAGGTTTCTATGGGAACAGGGAGTTCATGTTTAAGGGTTCAGCCACCAGGAAGACAATTATTCCTTTTTCTTTCTTCTCCTCCGAAGCAGGCCAGGCGTGACCTCTGGGCTGTGGGGTGGGCAGACTCTGCCCAGGGCCTCAGCTGTTCCAGGCAAAACTTAAATGCCAGAGCATTCCACGTGTCAGGGAGGACAGTTAATGTCATCTGGGTCATTTCCGCAGAGCGTCAAACGGTCACAAATTCTGCTTCCCCCAGGCCTGCACCTGCTCTAGGGAGACAGGCTGACCATGGGCCTGGCTCTGGGTCCGGACAGCCTTCAGTGATGAGCTTGTTCTTCCTGACCCCAAGCACTTGCTGCGTGGCAGAGCTGTGCGTGGTTTGAGCTGGGCGCTCCTAGTTGGCCAGGGCTGGGTGGTGCACTGAACCACTCTGGGCACTCGAGCTTTGTCCCGCTAGCTCAGAGGAGGCGTCCCAGACCTTCACCAGGCTTCCCTAGCACTGCCTTGATCACCCAGAAGAGTCCACACAAACCCACGTGTGCTTTTCTAGCGAGGCGCGTGATCTGCTACCGTTTCTACGAGACACCCTTGGTGGGAGTGAGTGTCCGGCCCTCGACAGTGAAAAGAAAGCAGCCGGCAGCCTCCGGGCTCGGCCATGTGGTCAACACCGGCCGCCCACCTGTGCGTGCCAGGGACTGGAATGTGATGGCTTTCTGTGGGCACGCTCTGCCCAGGCATGACTTCTCCTTCCATTACTTTCCAGGGGGCCCTTCTCAGGCCCTGAGAGTCCATCTATCTCCACTTGCAGACGAGGCAACTGAGGCATGGCCAGGGAACAAGATTTCCCAGGAGGCTGCAGGCCTGGCTCTGAGCCCTGGCTTGGTGGCTCACTTCTATGGCTTCCCCAGCTGGAAACATCCCTCCAGAAAACCCACATCCCGTTAAGAGATGGAGCCGAACTGGAACATGACCTTTTCCTGATAAAAATCCAGAGTGAACTTAAAGCCTGTGGCCCGATTCCAGCCAGGAGCTTAAAAGAAATGTTCTACACGATGATTCATCCTTTAGAACCAAGCATACCGTCAGGGGCCAGGGCCCTCGCAGGCAGCAAGTTACTGGTGGAGAGGAGACCTAGGCATTTGGTTTGCTTTGGTTTTTACACAGAAAAGGCTAAGCACTTGCTGTGTTCTCCAAGAGTAGGGGAGGCGGAGTGGGAAAGGCACCCCCTCGTCCTCCTTTTGGAAGCTGAATAGCTGTGACCACAGCCACAGACCCTAATCTCACTGTTACATGTTACATGTCTGCACATGGGGTCAGGGCAGGGAGGAAGAGCTGGGAGGGAGGCTACTGAGGGCAGGGAGGGGGTGGGAAGCAGCTGCAGGGGTGAAGCTGGTGTGGTATCCTGAACATGACGGCAGGGAGCCTCCAGGGCCGGGCTAAGGGTCTTGGCCTTGGTCCTCGGAGCCAGTGCCGCTCACCGCATTCTTGCAAGTCCTCCTGAACCATGCCACTCTCCTCCTGGACTGGGCCCAGGCTGCAGGCTGCTCTAAACCCACAGGCGGGCCAGAGAGACCCAACAAAGGGATTAACAGGAATGTGTGGAGGGTGGCAGGGCAGCGGGTAGAATGCAAGAGGTGTCACGAGGTCCGGAGCTTTAAGGAGGTCACTGCAGTGCCCGGGCAAGCGTGAGGAAGGAAAGGAAGAAGTAGATAAGCAGGGCTAATCCTTCCCACAACCGCACTGTTCTGCCTCCGAGCCTGCCTTCGGGTCATTCCAGCTCCTCCTCCCACGCCCTGCAGTGTGGGCTCTGCAGCCAGGCTTCCGCTGGACACTGAAGACTGGGTCTGAGGCTCCTTCCTCCAAGTGCCGTCCACCTCCCAGCCAGGAGGCCCCCAGCATCTTGACTCAGCAAGTGAGGCCAACAGGACGTCTGGGCTTGGTCTGACCTGGGTTCAAATCCCGGCTCCGTGTACCAGGTCCCATGGCCTTGGGGAATCACCCCACCTCTCCACGTGGGAAATGAGCGCCCACCTCAAAGGCTGGGGGGAAACACCCAGGAAGCAGTTTGCCCCAGGCCTGCATGCAGGCTGCGCTACATCAGGCTGACCTAGTGTCTCAAATCAGAGCTACTATCGGCTAACCCTAGGTGCTCCAGCGGCCAGGGTGGGGACGCAGCACAGGGAGCAGTCAGCAGGGCGCAGCTGGCGCGAGTGGACACCAGGCCTGGTGCCCCAGAGCAGCAGTGCAAACAGCCCATGGCTTCCCAGGCCCCACCTCCGTCCACTCCAAGTCTGGGTCCAAGGCTCAGCCACACTGTCATCAAGAGAACAGCGAAGTCCAGGATGGGAGCAGCGGCCCCAACAAGCGCCAGCAGAGAAGTTGGCATTGGCCCCATCACATCTGCGGGGCCCACAATGGACCCCCATCTGGCTGGGTGCCCATGACGGTCCCATGCTCCTTAAAGGCAGGCATGAGCACCAGCTCCGCTTTCCCTGTGTCCCAAGGTGCCGTGTGTTTGGTACATGCTGACCACATGGAACAGGGGAGGGCTGGGAATTCAGGAGCGGACTCCTACGGGAACAGAGCATCTTCCACATCCTGGCCCGACACCCTCCTTTAACCAAAAGTCAAACATCTCCAGAGCTGTGGGCGTTCAGCTGGAGCCTCAGGCCACGGCACAGAGGGAGAGAGGACAAGGAAATAGACTGGGCAGGAGACAGACTCAGAGCCCTTGCCACCCACGACCAGGCTGAGAAGGCTGAGATGACAGAAGCCAACGGCCCGCCTCCAGCCTCAATCCCACCCCACCTGGCTCGGAGGCAGCGGGGCGATCAGGGCGAGGCCGCCAGCACCCTGCAAGGCCATCTTCACCTCTCTGACAAGTGCAGCAGCTTGAACGACCCCGCTTCCTTGCAGGAGTCTACGAGGGTGGTACAGCAGCCCTTGCCCAGAGCGACATCCGGGCACTGGCAGAGTCCGTCGTTGACAACCATCTTTCTGAGCGGTGGAGTGAGCATATCCAGGAGTGCATGTGCCAGGCAGCAAGGTGAGTGGCAGGCCTCCATGCTTTCTGCCTGGCCTCCAAAGATGGGCTAGGAAGTCTTCATGCCAAGCATCGTGGAACGATGGGGCGGCATCACGGTCAGACCGTCGGAGGTTCCAGAATCCCACAGGCCTTGGGTGATCGAGGGAGCAGAGGCCGACCTGCCTCCAAGTCTTAAACACAGAAATGTACATGGATGCAAAGAAATAGACATGTCATGGAGGCATTCTTCCCTGCAAGGCAATGTCCAGGCACTGAGGTCTCAGGGGATCCCCTCACATAAACCCAGGACCACAAGAGTCAAAGCTTCTGCAGAGCCAGGCCTGTCGGGCCCTGCCAGCAGCTGCCGCCTGCAGACGGTGACTGGGGACCCTCTTCATTCCTCTGGTAACAGATTTGGAGACTCCCACTAACCAGGCCGCTCGCACCACGACCGGGGACTGCCTGTGCTGGACGTGAGCAGGCAGCCTAAAGGACAGCACTCTGCTTGGACCACGCCTGCCTCCCTGAAGGGCCACTCACGCCCAGTTGGGATGAACTAGATCCCCACCCATGGTCCGCAGAGCTGATCACCCAGAGGCGCCCAGAGCCTGCTGGTTTGGGCAGATGTTCTAAGCACGGTGTGGACTTGGCTGCTGGGGTGGGACTTCCTGAGTACAGCGGAGAAGAAGGGAGAACACGTCTGCTAAGGGTGCAATCAAGAGACAGATCCATGGGGAAAATGGAGAGAAACCAGATCCCTGCCCACCTCCTCGCCCCGCCTCTGCTCAGCCATGCTGGGCAGGACACCAAAGCCAGGGGCCAGCAGCCCAGCCGCGCTGGCTTGCCCAAGTACTAACAGCTCTGCTCAGTCACAACAGCCCTGACATACCAACAGCCCGAATGTCCCTGGTGATGAACAGACCAGCAAAGTGTGGTCCCTCCAGAGGACAGAGCAGTTTTCCGCAGCCACCAGGCACTATGGACTGCTGGCTCCAGGGCTGGGAGGGGACTGATGATGCACTGGAGTTTTCTTCAGGGAATGAAAACATCCCCAAATCAGAGTGCTTGTCCAACTCTGCGCAGGCACTAAAAAGTGCTGAAGTGTTAGCTTGAAACTGGTGAATTTTTATGACGTGTACGTTATACCTCAATGAAGTAACTGTATAAAAAATGCTAAAGCCAGAACAACCGATGCAGGCAAGAAGGATGGCGCCAACTTGATATGAAGCAAAAATGATCAGTTCAGAAGAGTCCACACATACTGTATCATTCAATTGTACATGAAGTTCCAGAAGAAAAACTTAGTAATAAAGATCAGAGCAGTGTTAACTTTGCCGAGGGACTACTTACTGGCTGGGAGGGGAGACCAGGCACCCATCTGGGGTCCTAGAAATCTTTTACACCTTGATCTGTTGTTGCTCATGCAGGTGTTGGGTCTGCACATGAATGTACATTTTATATGCATAAACAGTCAAAACATTACAAAAATATGTACATTTAAAAGTGATTAAAAAAAACCCAACAGCCGAGTCCACAGATGCTCAAGTTGTAAGTACCATGCCTAAAAATGATGACTGTTCACTGGGAGTAGGAGAGAGGAACCCATTCAGTGAACTCCTACCCAAGCGTAAGGGCCCATCTCAAATGGTCCTCATTCCACAAAGCCTTCTCACTGTTCATGTCGTCAAGTATTCCTTCACAAAAGTCTACGCTGGGTGCTGATCCTAGATGGGGCAGGAGAGTATTGCACCATAATATCGGTTATCATTAATGTGCTTATTAAATATCCATGGATTGCCACACACACACCCTGACGGTCTGACAACCCAAATCAGATGCCATCTCAACAAAAGATACCAATGCTCACCCCCAAATAGAATGTCACTTCTTGGGCAACAGATCTAGGCATGAGGCTTATTATCAAAAGCGATCATTTTCATTCTCTCTAATTCAATTCTCCTCCTTGTAGAGAAACCTTAGAAAAGATCAAGCAAACCATTTCCAGTGCCCAAGGCAGTGTCTCCCCCCACACTTCAGGTCACCTCTACCTGCATTGTCCTTGCCCAGCCTAGGGTGGAGCAAGCTCACGTGGGCTCCCAGGAAACATTCCACCTGGTGTAATGTTTAAACTTGACTGCTCCCCCACCCCCAGGCTGCACCCTGGCTGGGGCTCCAGCGGTGAAGGTAGACAGAGCACCTGCTGGGTGGGCACGCCTTTGGCCACCACTGCACTGTCCAGGCCCCCAGCTCTGTGAGCTGCCCCCAGCTTGGGGAACCTCTAGGAGCCCCAAGCTGCAGGGGAAGCTGCTGAAGACACTCTCCCTGCCCGGGTCCCTGTGGGCTAGGAGACACCGGAAGCGGCTGTCTGTCCAGCTCTGAAAGCCCACACGGAAAAGAGCAGGGAAAGACATCTCTTCGGGTGGGGGTGGGGGTCGGGGTGCCTATGGGCGACATTTCTACTTTCCCCTAAGTTCACACAGTGAATAAACTTTTGAAAGATAACCACACGCATCTCAGGCTGGAGCCACCCTCCGTCCTGGTAGCGGCGCTGGTCCCGTGTTTCGTTCCCCTGACCCAGCCAACTCCAGGGGGACCCAGCCAACTCCAGGGGGACCAGCCAACTCCAGGGGGTCCATCCAACTCCAGGGGCGTCCAGCCAACTCCAGGGGCGTCCAGCCAACTCCAGGGGCACCCAGCGTCCGCCCCCAGGCAGGGCAGGGCTGTCGCCCCCTCCCCGTGGGAGCCCTGAGGAGCGCGCCCTGCCCTCCGGACCCCCGCCCTCGCCTTCCCCGCCCGCCCCCGCCCGGCCCCGCCCCGGCAGGTGCCCCCACCAGTGGCCTCACCCCAGAGGTACGTGGAAATGTGCAAAATCCCACGGGCGCACACGAGCCACGTCCCGCTCCCTTCCGACCTGGGTCGCCGCCCCAAAGCCCACACAAACTTCTCCAACTCGCGGCTGGGTCTGCAGGGGTCCCGCGGTCCGCGCACGTGCGCCGCCCCACCCCTGCGCCCGCGCCCCCGACCCCGGCCTCCCCCGCGGGTGGCAGGAGCGGCTCGCGCTGGGCCGGGCCGGGCCGGGCCGGGCGGGGGCGGCGCGGGCGTCGGGCGGCCCCCGCTGCGGCGTCCCGCCGGCTACCTTGCAGGTTCTGGACGCGGATGTCGCTGATCTGCCCGATGAGCTCCTCGCGTTGGAACCAGTCCCATTCGTGCGCAGCCATGAAGCGGGCGGCGGCGGCGGGCGGCGGGGGGCGCCGGCGGCGGGGAGAGCCTGGCGGCGGGCGCGCGAGCGTGCGCACCCGGAGGGCCGCGGGGCCGGGGCGGGCGGGCGGGGCGGGCGCGCGGTCGGGCCGCCCCCGCCGCGGGCGGGCAGCGGGCGGGCGCGGGCGGCGGTGCGGGCGCCCGGCTGGCTCTCACTGCCCCATCCGGGGGCGGGGGCCCCGGGGGGCCGGGCGGGGCGGGGCGGGGCGGGGGCGGGAGGCTGGGCTCTGGCCGCTGGCTCTTTTTCCCCCCGGGTGTTTGCTGGTTGGATTGTTTGGTTGCACACCGGCGATGATGAGGCGCGGGGTCCCGGCCCCCAGATTGTGATGTCTGAGGGGCGGTGGGCCGGGTGACGCAACCGGGGTGGGGTGGGGGGGAACCCGCGGAGTCCCCTACCTGGCCCTGGTGATTTGCTGCCCCCTCCCCTACTCCCAGGGCCTCCCCTGTCCCCCTCGAGGTAGGACCCCCCTCATTCTCCCTTCTACTTCAGATCCCCTGCTGCCCCCATCCCAGCCCTCCCATCCGGGGCACGTGGGGAAGGGGCCCAATTGTGTGTGGAGATGGAGGTGGGGGGATCTCACATCTCATTCCATAATGGGGGCTGTGGGGAGAAGGCCCTCTTCCCTGGGTTTGGATATTGGGAAACTTTTGGCTGGGACCTGTGTTCTGGAGAGGAGAGAGAGACGGCTGCTGGGGTACCCCATGGGGTTCAGTGGAGTGACCCCTCTGTGGCTTTGCTGAAAATGAAAAAGGACTGTGTGTGTTTGTTTTATTTAACTCTTCAAAGTTCCAGGGTCTTATCTTGCTTGGGGCCCACGGCTGATACCCTAGGCGAAGCTGTGCTTTGGCTTTAGTAACAGAAAGTGTGAGGTCCTGGACTAATGGAATTTGCCCCAGCAAAGGGTGAGGGGCAGAGCTTCCAGCCCTGCTCAGTACTCTGACCCTTTCCAGAACAGACAGACAGAAAACAGCTTATATCCAGGATATTCCAAGAAAAAAAACTGGGCAGGCTCACTGAGCATTTAAACAAGGGCTGTGCTGTGTTCATGCGGTGAAATCCTAGAAACCTGATGGGCTACCCTCAAACAACCCTGAGCCTCTGAGGCAGGGCCTTCATGGGAGTGAGTCCACCCTCAGGTCATCACCTGGAGTGGGGTGAGGGGTGGACAGATGGAAGGAAGTTCCAGAGAGGGGACAATCCACTTGGGGTAGGTTACTGGGTTGGGGTGGGGGGTGCTAGCTTGGACAACAAAGGATCCCCATCTGGGGTCAGTGGAGACAGCCTCCAGGTGGCTCCCACCCTCTTCAAGGCGGGAAGGGGCACCACCAGGTACTGGACGCACTGTCCAGTGGGCTGACGTTCTGGTGGAAATTTGTCCAGGGGATAATAGGAAGATCATGCCAACACGTGATGCTCCAGATTGTTTTTTATTTCCCTCCTTGCTCTCTGCCAAGTGTTCCACTATAAGCACATATTTTCACTCATCAGGCAGAAAGCCAATGTCATTTTTTAACTTCTCCAGGCCTTTCCGGGAGCCCCCAGCCTGCCCCAGCTCTCCTCATCCTGATTTGGAAACCAGGAAGAGAGCCCCAGGGTGCCCATGGGGGCGCTCGGGTGCCTGGTAGCTGCTTTCTTGATTTGATCCCGAGGCCTGTGGTCATTTCACACTCCAGGGAGCAGGGCCCGCCTGTGGGTCCTCAGGGACAGTGCTGGCCAGGCACCCCTGTCTGTTAACCGTCTCCTGTTTTTGCTCTTCAATTTATTTTCCATGATTGCTATGCTATCCTGTGTCCACATTGCATTATAATTAGGGGACGTGACTGCGTTCCCTCACAAGTACTTGAGGACAAGGGCTGTGTCGTTAGTTTCTCCATCTGAGCCCTCAGCAGAGTGCCCAGCACAGAGAGCTCTCCATGCTGAGGGAATGGATGAATGAATGACTCTCTTTGTGGGCCTGACCTTGGAAAGCCGGGCCAAACAACAAAGAGCCGACCCCCATGTCCGGGGTCCAAGTAAACTTTGGGAGAGACGATCCAAAAATGTTTGCATGTTGGCCATGGCAGAGCACACGCAGCTGGGCTCCGCATCAGCCACACTGTGCCATGTCCCTTCTCCGGGTGACAGCCCCCCGGGCCTGCAGGGAGCCGCCTGTGTCCTCCAAGGGGAGCCGGTCTTTGAATCAACAGGACTATTTTTCTTTTGCACTTTCATTTTGAGGAAGAAACAGTACTCTGCCTGAAGGCTTGGCTTCCTGGGAGTTTCCAGAAACTGATTTTCTACAAGTTGCCCAATTCTGCTAGAATCCTTGTCACTGTTTAAAACTCTCTTTTGCCAAGGGATCGGAGAATAGCAGAGAGACCGCAGAATCCCATATCCGTCTCCACGGAAGGACTTTGGGGCACCTGGCCCTGTGCTGTTCTTGTGTCTGCTGAGCAGGGCCTGGGACCCTAGGAAGATGCTCTGGACGGAGATTTCCTCTTCACATCCCGGACCCTTTTGGGGAAATAATAGGAATAACAGAGATGACCGCAGTTAACCTCCCGGCCTCCTGCAGGAGCCAGGTGTGATGAGGCTTCACCTGGGGGAAGCTGCCATGATCCTTTGTGCGTGTACCACTCTTCACAGTTTGGACAGCCCTTCCTCAGCCAGTGCTCGTCGGGTCTTCACCGCGATCTCCTGAGACCAGCAAGGCAGGGGTCAGTTTCACTTGGGGCTCAAAACTGTGAGTCACCTGTTCAAAGCCAGGCGAAAGCAAACTCTGTCCTGTTGCCCTGCCTGCCTGCCCACGTCGTCCCAAATACGCCGGACTTACCCTGTGGGCCAGTCGCCTGTCCTGTGTCCTGTCCCGTGGGTCTGACAGACTTCAGCAGTCGTAGCTCTATTTAAATGGTAGTGCCCATCAGCATCTGAAAGCTCTTAGGGACTTCAAATTGCCTTCAGTTGAGAGGGTTAGTGGATCCTATATGGATGGAGCAATGATTGTTTTTCCAAAGACCAAGGCAGGGAGTCGGCATTATGAGGTCACAAGGCCTCACTACAGTGCACAGACCCCCCCCCACCCCCAGCCTCATTTACTCATTAGGAAGACATTGCTTCAATGCCCACGCGTGGCCTAGCTGTGTCCCAGGGTCCCGCCTTGGACAAGACCCAGCATCTGCCTGCAATGAGGAGGCCTGACTCAGGAGTTTGAACTTGCTTGAGGGCAGAGAGGAGCCTTTGGGAATTAGATTGTCCCTGTGGAGAGGGTCGGAGGTGTCGGCAGGAGCATGGGGGACCCTGTTGGTCTCTGTGGCACAGGTGCCGGGTGCTGGCGGCCTAGACGATGCAGCAGCCGTGGAGGCAGATCCCCATTTGTTTTGACAGTGAAAGGGACAGTACCTGGGGGCTGGCGAAGGGATTTTGCGGCACCTGTCCAAATGTTTCCCAAACGTGCGCATGTCTTACCCCCTTTCACTGCAAACTTGTCGAGGACACCTTGTAAGCAGAGATGTCTAATTCATCTTTATGTCGCCATTGTCCAACACCACGCTGGGCACACACTAGATGCTTAGTAAAGTGAAAAAAATGTGAATAAACCAATTCTATTTAAACTTCATCAAACAGTAACTAAAAGTCTTAGATCCTCGGGTTCTTCAAAAGACATTCCATGCCTTAGGAATGTCAGGTATATGTGTCTGCTGATATTTTCTATTAAATTCCTCCCTCCCAATTGCAGCCTGCCTCCAGGAATCCTGTGGAACATGAATGAAATGCTGGTGGGAGAAAACAATGCCGAGAAATAGAAGGAATCAGGCCTCTGCAAAAGGATGGTGTGTGGTTTGGTGGACAGTGGGCAGATGCTAAAGGTTGAGCTGTGTGTCCTCAGGCAAGTTCTTAACCTCTCTGATCCTTTGTACTTTCATCTATAAAATGGAGCCCAGAGTCCCCAGAGGGCAGCAGATATCTTCAGACACCTTATTACCTAGATGGAGAGAAGAGATATTTCAGTAAGATTCTTCCACGAGATTTCCCTCATTTCTGTGGCATAAAATGAACCACAGTCAGAAGATCGCCCGTGAACTGGGAAGATTACCTATAATGTAAAATATACTAATGTAGTCTCTGGAATTTTATTAATTTTTTGGTGTGTGGAGGTGTTGATGGGTGGTTTAAAAAAAATCCTGCTTCTCTAAGTAGACAGCACCGGATGTCCCAATTTCCACAAATAAAACCTTTCATTTCTTCTAGGTTTCAATAGTCAAAGGCTGCTTCCCTGGAGACAGTTCCGCTAATTTTTTTTCTTTTTTTTTTCCCCAGGCATTAGAACACTATTTAAGGAGTGTACATTTTCCAGTCAAGCAAATGATAAAAACTTTTTTCCCCTCAAAGGGTAAGATGCTGGCAATGTGAAGATGTCGGGGAGACAGGATGGTGGGGAGAGAAAACGTCCAATGTCAGGTGTTTGCAGCAGCGTCGCAGACCCCATTTTTAAAACCCTTTTGAAATCAAAGGCAAATCATGTTGTTCATCCCAGCAAGGGCGATTTAAAGGTCAAAGTGTGATCTAAATAAAATCTCTGGGCCAGCCCCTGCAGCTGACATTCCCGCGCAGGCAAGCCAAGTCCATCAACTCTCTGTCCACCTATGTTACATCCCACGGTCAGGTGGGCCATGGGTTCACAGAGACGGGGCTGGCGGCCCGGTGTGATGCAGAAAGCAGCTCTGATCTCTTTGGCCACGTCCGCAGCCCCTGCTCTTTCTGACCGCGCCTGGGCTGCTCAGTGGAACAGTGCACATGAGAGATTCTATAGGGGGTGAGTTCCTCCGAGTTATGCTTAGGGAAATAAGATCACCGGGGCCAAGTTTTCCCTACTGGATCAGGAACAAACACTCTCTCCAGAGGGTACTCTGTAGAGAGGCTTCTGTGTCTATGAAAGGCTGGGAGGTGTTTCCCCTCCTGATCCTTGAGCATCTCAAACGGCAGCCTGTCTTTGGGAAGAATCCTCAGTCGTCGGTGCGACTGCTGGAAAAGCTTGCTCGTGCTGCTCAGATGGCTTTTTTTTTAAGGAAAGGTGCAGGCAGGAATGACGGTGAGTAGGCAGGCAGGCAGGAAGAGAGAGGAGGAAGAAGCCGTATCTATGTACTTATTTATTTTAATGTAGTCATTTATCTTGGCTGTTCCCCCAACTCCGCCCCCCCCCCCAGCATAGGAACCCAGGACTTTGGGTATCTGTGGACTGCGCTAGAGCCAGAGGTGGCAGACTTAACCACTAGTCCATCAGAGCGTGGATTAAAGGGCATACGCCTTTATCCAAGGCAGCAGCAAGTGGTGTCAGTGACATCTGAGGAAGATTGCCAGTGCCATCCTCGATAGGAGTGACCAGGGACGGCCAGCAGCACTCCTGTGCTCCCCAGCTGTGTGCTGCTCCTGTGTGGGGCGGTGGGCTCTGGCTTCCCTTCCCTGTACCAGCACTGGCGTTCCTGACTTGCTTGACCAAGAGAAGATGATGGAACAATGTTCTGGGGTATCTGAGGCTCTTTCACAGAAGCCTTGCAGCTTCCGTCCTGGCCTCTTGGAAGACTGGCCCTGGGGAGCCAGCTGCGTTTCACCTGACGCTGCTGTGAGGAGACCAGCTAGCTAAGGGGAAGGGACAGGGTTGGGGGATGGTGGCAGGGGGCAGGAAGGGAAGGAGACCCACCTCACCAGCCCCCTGCTCCAACCGTCCCAGCCCAGCACCGGGCGTGGGGGAAGCCATCCTGAGCAGAAGCCCACCTTCAGCCCATGACTGTACCCCAGCCACCCTCTGTGACCACATGAGAGACCCCAGGGAGCACCTTCCACCTTCCACCTTCCAACCTTCCGCCTTCAGTCACCCCCAGAAAGCAGGGCTGCTTGAAACCCTTACTGGTGCAATGTACTTTCATCAGGTCTTCGTCTCCGCTAGCCTCCAGGTCCAGGCCTCCGCCTTCTCTCCTCAGGCTCCTTCCGCCTCACCCGCTGCTACTCTCCAGCGCCCACCCCCAGACTGTTCAGGGCAGTGGTCAGACTTGGAGGGAGGTGGGGCTGGGAGCGACAGGGGCGTCCTCTAGGGTGCTTGTCTGGTTTTCTCTCCTGTATGGGTCTCCTACACACGTGCTGGTTCACAGTGCAAGTTTCTGCTGCGTGCTCAGAGTGTGACGGAGTAAAGGCCCCGCTCCGCCTTCCGCCACGCTGCATCTGCACACTCGCTCCTTCTGGAATTCTCCACCCTCCCGCAGTTGTTCCCGGTGGGACTCTCCCGCTGTGGTGATCTAGCTCAGATCTGCCTTCATCAGGGCACAGGTTCCTCAGTGCGTTGGTCTGTCTGAGCTGTGTAACAAAACGCCCGAACGTGTGGTGAGTTTTGCAACAGCCGTTCATTCCTTCGCCCACGCCTGCGAGTTTGGTCATTTGGTGGCTCTATGTGGCCTCTCCTGGCTCGAGGATCAGCACGCGGCAGGCGTGGCTGGGTCAGCACTGAAGGGTGGCCCTACGTGGTGGAGGCGACTTCGTCCTCCCTGCAGCCTCGCCAGCAGCGCACGGGGGTTTTCACAGCACAGTCGCAGAATCCCAAGAGCCACAGCAGGAGAGCCTGGAAGCGTGAACACTGCTTGGCTTCTGCTCGCAGCCACTCGCTGGTGCCCCTGTGCCAGAGCAAGGCGCACAGCCGAACTCGGAGTCGGGAGGTGAGGAATAAACTCCAGGTGCATCCTGGTGGAGTAGCAGGCGTGCGCAGTCCACGCACCTCCCGGGGTCCAGAGTTCGCATCCTGGGGCTGGTGGGAGTGACCAAGGTGAGCAATTAAATAAAATGAAGTGCGTCCTCCTCTCTCTCTCTCCTGCCTGCACCTTTCCTTAAATGAGTTCATTCCTAAATAAGCTGCACCTCCTGATAGGAGGCGTCACCGAGGCTGTGTCTTTAAACCATCTGCATCCCCACCTGCCCTCACGCCACTCAAGAGCAGTTCCTGCCACACGCCCCCTCCGCTACTGCGTGAGCTGCCTGCCACCCGCCACCACGGTCAGAGCAGCGAACTGTCCCAGGTCCACGGTGTGCTCACCGTGCCAACGCAGGGGCTGAGACGGGACTAATACGCATTTGGAAAAGGAGGTGGAAAGAAGAAAAGGAACGAGATGGAGGGAGAAAAGAGAAGGAGGCGGGGATGGAAGCACAGCACTGACCCACTGCGGAGCCTCCCTCCTGCGGCTGGCAGTGGAGCCTGCGGGGAGGCTAAGACGGCTGAGACCGGAGGGGCGCCCCCATCGTCCCCTCCCCTGCCTCGCGCTCTGCAGGCCAGCGTCCGGGCCCCCCACCTCACCTCCCAGCTCACATGCTTGGCCAGCTCCCGCCAGCTCCTGCCACCCTGGACCACACTGGCAGTTTCGCCCCCAACATTCAGCTCTCCTGGCTTCACCCTCTCTGCCCTTCTCTCCCCAGAAAGTGTCTGCTTCTCTTTCCAGACTCCACTCGGGCCTCCACCTCTACCAAGAGAGTGAGACTGGACAGCCTACGCTCTTGGGTCAGGTCTTGGGTCAGGTCTGGCGGGGGAGGTCCACCCTCAGCTGGCCTCCCTTCACTGTGTGACCTTGAACCCTGACTCGACTTCTCTGAACCTCAGTTTCCCTCGTGTGCAGAGGACAGTGCGTACCTTGTGCTCTGTGTTAGAGAAGCACACGGCATGCCCGTGACAGCTTCTGCCGCATCATAGGTGTTTGAAAGAAGTGCTTTTTTGTAGGAAGCTTTTTGGGTCTCGTTTCTTAGTAGACTGGACTCTGGACACGGGTATGTGACCACCGTGTGTGTTAACCTGCAGTCAGAAACCCTGGTTACGTCTCACTGCCCTTGAGCTCTCTCTGATAGCGTGTCGCCGCTGGTATAATCCATTCTCTTTCCTCTTGTGCCTGAAGTCGCACCTTGTAAGGCACAGCTCCTTGGAGGCAGGGATCTTGTCTGTCTTCTTCATTATTCTTCATTATAGGGTTCGGTGCCTGGAATCCTGCCCGGCACTTGGTCGGCCCTCAGTTAAATTTGCTGGGAAAATGAATGAACGAGTGAGTGAATGATGAATGGGTGGGAATGAATGAGAGAGGGAATGCGTGAGTGATGAATGAATATGGAAAGGAATGAGTGAGTGAATGAATGAGTGCAGGAATCAATGGAGTGAGTGAATGAATGAATAAGTGCAGGAATGAATAGAGTGAGTATATGAATGAATGAGTCTGGGAATGAAATAATGAGTGAGTGAGTAAATCTGTCCTCATCTCCTGCAGTTGTCTTAGTCTTCCATCTGTCCCCAGCTCTTGGCATAATGAACAGCACAGGTGTTCCACTGTGACCATAGACAGTTTTCTTATTTATACCTCATTTTTTACATTCATAAAATACGATATAACCAAGGCATCCGTGCAGTGTGGACTGAAATTTCCACGGAACGCCTACAGGACGGACGGGCACTGTGGGCTGGCTCTCTTTCACCTTCCCTTGCTTGCTCGAAACCCACCCATGTCTCACCCTGGCCTTGATGAATCTTTGTTCAAGAGGTTTGGCAAAGACCCTACATCCCAGGACCAGCAGGTCTCTGCTCAAATGTCCAACTGCTCTTTGCTTTTACAAGCCGCAAGCCCCGATGTGTTGGCTCTTTGAAAATGCAGTTCAACATGGTCGTGACAGTGCATGATGTGGGGAGAGTCTGCCACGCGTGCCGGGGTTCTTCTAAGTGAGACCTCGGCACTGCACCCCCGTCGCAGCCCCCAGCCCTGATGAGTGAGAGGGCTCTCCTTGTCACCAGCATCTGCACTAGGCGTCCTGTGCACAGTGACAGAGGCCAGCCACTCAGTAGGAGCGGCTGGCTCCCTCCCGCTCCCCCAGGCCTCCCAGGGGAGGAAAGGAATGCAGACACTCTGAGAAGGGCGACCTTCTGGAGAGAGGGCATGTGGCCAGCCTTTGGTAACACTTCTCCACTAAAACTGATGTCCCCCTTAATCAGCAATGATGGGGGCTTGTTCCTTAAATGTTGCTAAATACAGTGACAGGTCCCAGGTGAGAAGGCAGAGTTCTTGCTAATTCTCCGCCAGGATGTTCTGCAGCCGAAAACGGTTTCTGGCAGCCCTCCCCGGGAGGAGGGCCGGTTTCCTGGAGCTGGTTGACTTGCATCTGGAAACTGAGACTTGTCTGCACGTTGCCTGTAATTTCCTTTTGATTTTACGTGTCCTCCTGCCCCCGGAATCATTATTTTTTAAAAAAAGCAAAAATTAAAGCTTCATACCTCTCGTGAAGAGTGAGGGGGAGGCCGCATGCCAGCATCTGGTACCTCATTCACCCCCAAAATGACTTTACGTGAACCCCTGTAACTCTCAGAGGAAAAGCAGAAACATCTGGAGTGCCCAGGAAATGTAAAACCCACAGAGGAATTCCAGTCAGGGCCTCCTCGGGGAGGCAGTGCCCCCACCCCACTTCGGATGCGTGCCAGGGTCCCCAAACTGACTGCCTCTGTGACTTTGGAGCCACATGACCTGAGTGGGGCCGGCGACCTCTGCAGCTTCTCTGAGGTTCTGCTCCCATCTGGAAAATGGACCAACGGTGAGGATGAAATGAGAGCGAATGTCTGTGTGGCCCACCTCTCTCCTTAGGGAGGGGAACACCTTCTAGACTGAACAAGGGGTCCTGATCAGGTGCTTGCCCTGTTCCAACTGTGTGAGCCTCTGGACACATGGCCACCATCACAGGCGGTGTCTCCGTCTTCCACAACACCCGCCCAGAGCTCTCACACCAGCAGCGGTTCCCCCTGTGCCGGGCGCACACAGCCCTGAATCAGCAGCACCTCTGGTGAGATGGGCATCATTGTGCCCATTTTACAGATGAGGAAACGGAGCCTCCGGAAGGGGACAGTGTACAGACGTGGGCTCATTTCCTGTCCAACAGCGGTTCGCACTTCGGAAAATAACTCGCTGATGCTTGGGAGGGAATTGTCTCCTCCCGAGGTCGGCTGTGTTACAGGATTATCGACCAAGGAGCCCACACCCTCTGGCCAAGGAGGGGGTCTGGGACCCTGCTGGGCCCACCAGACTCTCTCAATCCCTGGAGGGTCCAAATCAAGCACAGGGATGAAAGTGCTAAAAAGGAAAAAACCAAAAATCCAAAAAACAGCTGAAGTGGATTTGCCCCCGCAGGAACAGGGTGTGTTCAGGAGACTTCTTATAGGTCCCCGCTGTCTGGACCACGACGCCTCCTTCCACCCCAGACCACCCTCCCCTCTCCTGCAAGAGTCTGCTCCTTCACTGGCCTTTCCGTCGGAAACCCCGTCGGGCCTGTCCTTTCTCGCAGAAATTAGGGAGGAAGAAGGAAGAGACAGAGAGAGGGGAGGAAAAGGCATTTTATTTCTTTGTTGTTTGGCTTTCCTCTCCTCTCCACCCGAGGTCCTGAACCCAGCTCCCTGGGCTCTGCATGGTCGACACCCCAGGATGCAGTCGCCGCCCGAGCCAGCAGGCGCTTGCCCTGTGTTGGTTTCTGCCGCTTGCACCCCAAGTGGCAGACAGAGGAGGTGCCTCCCTTGGGTGGAGCGTGAAGACCGAGACCCAGGCTGCCAGCCAGCACACCCAGCATGCTGCACAACCGGCCTTGGGGTGCCCCTGTCACAGGGAGAGCCTTCTGCGTTGGGGGAACCTCGTGGGCAGATACTTCATGATGGCGACACGTGTCCTCACTGTCACGGAGCCGGTGTGCAGGCCAAGAGCTGGAGCAGCGCTCTGAAGCTCCCTAGAGGAGCTTGAAAAAGCATCCACGGTCACAGCATGGCCACACACTCCGGGAATTCGTGGGGCATCTTCACTGCCAGCACACTGTCTTGCTGCTCAGGTCCTAGGTTCATCCTTTATTTTTTAAAGCCAACGTTAACACCGGTGCAATAGCGACGACGCTGGGGCTTTCTGAGAGAGACCCATGTCCTCCTCCCAGCAGCTAGGAGGACACCAGCGTGGTGGACGTCCTGTCCCTGCCCCTAACCAGTTGTGTGACCGTGGGCACCCTCCTCCCCGGGGTGAGGGCCCTAGACGAGGGCTGTGGCCAAGGCGTGGGGTCAAGTAAATTCAGGTTTGTGTTCTCGCCCTTCCTCTCAGCTTACTTCCTGGGCGTCCCAGGCCCCTGACAGCTCAGCAGTTTCCTCATCTGCCTTCCTGTAGGTGGGGCGAGGCCCAAATGCAGTGTGTCCGGGAGCCCTGCGCGGGGCGTTCGGCAGCCTTGCGAGTCTCAGGTCCACAGTCCCTACAAGCCGCAGAACCGCCCGCCTGGCACACCCCTCGGTGACGGGAGCCGGCTTGGAAGCAGGATTCTCACGCTAGCCTGTGGTCTACACCGCTGACCGTCTACACAGCAGCCACTCCTCCCCTTGTCCCCCGCTCTCCTCCTCGTCCTCCTCCTCGTCCTCCTCCTCCTCCTCCTGCTGATCCTCCTCCTCCTCCTCCACCTCCTCATCCTCTTCCAGAAGCTGACATTCCAGACACACACTTTCCCAGTCTCCTTGGCTGTGGTCAGTGGCCACGTGACCTAGTCTGACCAACGAGATGAAAGTAGAAGTGTCTCTTTCATCTCACTGGCTGGAGGGGCCTTCCCAGAAATATTTTCCTTTTTGAAAAAGGAGAGACTGTGGATGACCCCCACCCTGTTCTTCCTGCCTTGTGGGTGTCATCACATAAAGACACTGTATGCAGGGAGGAGACCGGGGCTGGCTCCGGGGCTGTACGACCAGTGCAGTCATCCCGCAGGGCCCCATGCTTGGGTTTAAGGCTGTGTGTGATCACTGCCAAAATGCTGAATAATCTTGTCTTCGTGTGTTGTGTCAGTGAAGTCCCAGGGGACGACACAGGCGCCGTAGGCTTGGGGCCTCGGTCCCATCTTCCCTTCCCCCCATCTTCCAGGAGGGGGTCTCAGCTGCCCACTCTCACCTCCAGGGCACCAGCCCCAGCAGGGTCAGGGAATGTCAGGCCCAGGGTTGCGGGCAGAGGCTCCATTGACAGGCGGGCCCCCCGGGCACCTGCGTGCCTGGTGAGGAAGCCATCAAACAGTAAAAACACCATGACAAGGCAAGAAAAATTACGTGAACAAGAAAATTGCTTTCTGGTTTCATACCTTTTACACTGCTTTTCCCCATGCTTTGCATTTTATTGTTGTAAGGAAAGGTGCAGGCAGGCAGAAAGAGGAGGAGGAAGAAGCATTTATTTATTTGCTTGTTCATCTTGGTTGTTCTTCCAGCCCCAGGTCTCAAAACTAGGTCCTTGAGATGTTGTGGAATGTATCCCAGGGCCTTATCTGCCAACCATCAGGACATGCTGCCCGCTTCCTTTCAAACAATGGGTCCTTCATTTTGATGGGACTGGACCCTGTAAGCTCTGTAGCTGGTCCCAGTTGAGAAGGCAGGTTGGAGGTGGCAGATACAGAGATAATGAAACTAGATTCTTGATGTGTTGAGCTGTTAAATCAACATGGAAGAGACCTTTTCAGATCTGCTATTGACTAAGAAAGCTATTTTATTAAAGACCCAGCCAGCGAGGCATCTTGTTACTTGCAGCCTAAAGCATCCTGACACAAAGCCATACCATTTTTCACTCTCAGGACGATACACTGAACCTGGCCAGTGACTGTTAGCACAAGGTACAGCTGTGCATTGACCTGAAGAGTGAGGATTCCTCTCCTATCACCAGGAGCAGTGACCTTGGACCTTTGATTAATAATTTCATGACTCATTTTGAGATGCCATCTTATGTGATTTGAATGTCAGTATTATTTTCTTCACTTTTCCAATGTGGATGCCGAGGCTCAGAGAGGTAAGCAATGTGTTTAAGGTCACACAGCTCCTATGTGTTAGAGGCAGAGGTTGGATCCATGACGAGAAACACGATGCTTTTGTTGCAACATTCAGTCTTTCTTGAAGGAATAACTTGCTCCTTTACTGCTCCCTCCTCTTGTCCCTGGTACTTGCTGGAAGGCTGATTTGTCCCCTGTGTTGCTCTGGGGGCCACTCTCTTGTTGCCCATCTTCCTCAGGACCCCTCCCCATGGACCCTCTCCCCAAAGTTGCTGCCAGGACCGTGCGTGAGCTCAGATGCCAGTAGGCACAGAAAGTTTGGCATTGTGTCCTGGGTCCCATCAGTCCCAACAATCCCTTCTGGGTTGTTCTCCTGCCCGAAGTGAGGCCTTCCTCTGGCACTGCCATCGTGCCTTCTGGTCCAGACCCAGAGAGCAGAGGGCCGATGCCCACCTCTGCTGAGACGCAGCTCCAGCCGATGCGAGGCATTCTGGGAGCCCTCCGCTATTTTCCGGGCTGATCACCGGAGCTCAATTTCTCTCCCCACATATTTCTCCAGGACTCCTGCTGTCTATTTGCCCAGAGAACATTCTCAGCCTCTGCTCCTTGGCTTGTCTGCGGGCATAATCCATGTTGAAGCCTGAGCTGTGGTAGATGGAAACCCCTAAAATTCTCGTTGCCCGCCGTCCAACCCTGCCAGGGACGCTCTTATCCCGCTGTCAGAAGTGCACCTCCCCAGCGTGTGGGGGAAGCCAGGCAGCCGTTAATGGTAATAACCATAACTGCAGCCAATTTCAGTAATTGGTGGCATGTGCCAGGGGCTCCTGCCCAGTGCAGCAGTTCCCTCTTGCTGCCTTTGATCTCTACCAGTCTCTGCAGGACACAAAATACTGTTGTCACCTTCAATTACTCCAAGGGGCAGAGCGGCCTTGACCTTGCCACCAGACGTTCCCCAGCCAGCCTGCAAGAGGCAGCTGCAGCCACCCTGGGAAGCAGGCCAGGGAGTTCCCAGGCCCATTCCTGCAGGCTGGGCCCTCGGGAACCCAGCTGATGGATATGTGAATGAGACGCTAGAGCAGGGGCTTGGAGACGACATGTTAGCAAACAATAGAAGGCCTGGGTTGGCAAGCGCCTCTCTGTCTTCTCTCTCATTCTCTCAGCATCTTCTCTGCCGGGATGTAGAATTAGCCCCATTTTGTGGAGGAGGAAACTGAGGCTCAGAGCTAGTTGCGTAGCAGAGCAAAGGCATGGCAGCGAGTGGTGGTGGACAGTGTGTCGGAGGTCCCCCTAGAGCCCTTGCCAAAGGCAACAGCTCCCTGGATCTGTGGACGAGACGCAGGTTCTGTGCTCCCTACAGGCCCTGAGCAACTGGGCGCAGAAGTTGGGTCTCGTTGGAATCCATGAACCGTTCCTAGTACCAAGGTGGGCAGCGTGTAAATGCTCAGCCTTGGGTTATCCTGACTGATATCAGCTCCCTTTTTCTCAGCAATCCCTTCCCGGCTCTGTCTTTATCATCTGCAACCTGAGGACGCTCACATTCTATCTCATGTCTCCAATCGCCTATGTGGTCGCCCCTGGATGTCAAACGAACATCTCAAATTCAACGAGTCCCAAACATCTCATTTTTCCTCCTTGTGTAACCTTCCAGATCTTAGTACTTGGGAACTAGGGGACATCTTGTATGTTTCACTTAAAAACGAATCCAAAAGGCAATCATATTCCCCCATCTTCGCTGCCACCATTGTTTTTGGCCGTCTCTTCCTGATTGGTCTGTGTCCGTCCTCGCTCTCCACCGCTGTCCAGGCTCTGCTCACGGCTGACGAGTCCTGTCCATTCTTCATTCAAATGGCCTTGCTCTCTGTTTCCGCTGCCCGGTGGCTCCTCACCTCCCAGGGAACAGTCACTGAGCTTGTTGACAGAGTGTCTGACCTCCGTGGAAGGGAACCATCACTCTGTGGAATGATAAAGGCCCGCAGCACGGCCGGGCGATGGAGGCATGGAGCAAGGGGTCCGTTTTGGTTGGAGGATGGGATGGGAAGGCTTCTGGGAAGAGGTGTCATTGGTGCTAAATTTGGAACTTTGAATCTATCTACAGGGCTGTCAGGGGTTTGAGACTTGCTGATGGCAGTGTCTGCAAGGTTGCGTGCTGGTGTGTGTCCATGGAAGGCTGGTGCCATCAAAGAATCTGACCCAGGCATGCCCTGGTGGAGCAGCAGGCCACATACCCTGGATTTGAGTCCTAGTTCTGGGGAGAAACAACTAAATAAACTAAATAGTGAACAACTAAATAAAACTAAAACAGAATGCTCTTCCTCCTCTCTCTTCCTGCCTATCTACTTGCCTTTATTCCTGACTGCACCTTTCCTTAAATAAAAAAAAGTGGGGTCTGAGCCAGCTCCTGTGCTCCTCCAGTCTGCTGGCCCAGGACAGGTTCTCAGGGCATAGGTCCAGCTCCACGTCCTCCCTCCGCTAGGATAAAGCATATATTCCCACAGGAAGGACTGAAATGAACAACTATGCAAATAGAAGACTCTTCCTCTCTTCCTGAGCAGCACCTGGATTATGGGTATTTACTAGGCAATTATAGATACTGTCCCCCCCACCCCGCCTCCACCCCAAACCTCTTCCCTCTGCTCCTCCCCCACCCTCTGGTGCAAGTTCAAAAGATGCAAATCAATCTCCACGTGAACTTAAACAAAGGAAGGCCCATGTGCCACTGCAAGAAGGACAAATCCGCCAGCTCCGCCCCTCACCCACTTTGGACACTAGGTCCCAAGGTGGGACGTAGACTCTTGTTTCTTCCTCCCTCTGTCCTGCCAAGTAAATACTGTAGAATTTCCAGACCCAAGGAGGTGAAGCCACTTGCTCAGATTGTTGAAGTCAGTCAAGGGCCCAGCAATGATTTCAACCTGGCCTGTCATCCACGTGCCTGCACTTTGCTGCCACACTGGGCCACCAGCCTGGGAGGCGGGGAGAGCCCTAGAGATCAGTCGCAGGTGAATGTCCTGCTTTCCGGGAGCCCAGGCCCTACCACCCCTCTTCTCACCGCACGCGTGCTCCAGCGCGTCCTGCACTCCCCCGCCGCACTGCCCACGGCTGCCCTCGGCCCCAGGTGCGCTGGACACACACCCAGAGACCTTTGCACTACAATTGGGAAAGCTATTTGATGAAAAACTTTGTGCGTCTTTCTTATCCTCTCGCCAAAACCTTCTGCAAACACAATTCTGCAAACTATAGCACTATTTCCTTATAGAAACTAAGTCGATTTTTATTCTCTTCCTCCTATGCCAGTGCCCTCTAAATATTTCTGCTGCCACTTCCTCCTCCTTTTGTCAGAATGACGCACCTTTACGACCTGTCTACACCTCTGTTTATAGGAGGACGTAGGAGCTACGCCCCTGCCTTGATGTAAGCATTTGATGAGAAAGCAGGAATCTCAAACTGCATGTGAGAGTTGTCTGCTTATCCACGTCACCTTGAGAAGACTTCAATGTGACGCTCTCAGCATCAAATGCCAGACCTAGGAGCATGTGGGGGAACCCAAGTGCTGACTTGAAGGGTGTGGGACTCACAGGCCCGCCCTGGGGCTCACCAGCCTGGGTGCCTTCACCTCTCCCTCACCTGCCTGGGGAACAGAGTAACAGAGGAACCATGTGGGCTTTGCTTTCTGCGCGGTTGGTGTTCAAACCCAGGTTCTGCCAATTTTCAGGAGCCAGCAACTTTACTGCCTGGTGTTTTTCCTGGTAAATAGTGATGGGCATGATGCTTCTCTGGAAGGCTGCTGGGGAGGCTGGGTCGCACAAAGAGCTGGACACGTAGCTGGCGTCACCCGCTTTGTGGCCTGTGGGGAGACTCTGGGAAGGTCATACAACGACACCGGGTGGCGATGGGTAAATGCAGAGCTCCCCACGAGCGGGCTGCTTTCCTGCTGGGTCTGTTCTTTTGAAACAAGGCCCAGAAAGGGCTCCGAGAAGGGATGAACGGCCAAGTAGGCTTCCAGTTTCTAGTTGCTAGGCTTCTAGACGGAGCAGTTTTCCTGGGGGCACTGTGATGGCTTGTGGATTTTGCAGATTTTTTGCTTCAATGTTTTCCTTCCACGAACTGAGTGGCTGGTCACTCTGTTTCCATGTCAACCTGCCCTGGTGTGAGGGGAAAAGGATGTGGCTTCTGAGTCAGAGTCTACACACGGTGGAAGCGCCGTGGGTGGAAGGAGGGAGAGGACACAGATTCGCTCGTCCAACCTACAGATATTTAGGGGTTTCTAGGTGGTACTGCTAGGTATTGGGGTACAATTCTAAATAGGGCGAAGACGCTGTCATTGCAGCGTGCACTCTTTTCTGGAAGGGTGAGCGAACAAATGCGTTGTTAATAAATGCTGGTGGCATGCGTGCTATGAAGACATAAACAGGAAAGGAGGGTGGAGAGGGCTGAGGAGGCAGGTGGGATCATTTCAGAGAGTGACGAAGGAAGGGCTCTGAAGGAGTGACATTTGACAGAGACTGGAATGAAGATGGGGACATGTGAGCACTAGGGTTTGGGGGAAGCCTTCTGCAGGTGGGAGCAGCAGCGGTAAAGACCCTGAGCCAGTGAGGGGCGTCCGGGCTGCCTAGTGGAGCAGTGTGACTGTCCACATACATCCCGAGGACCCGGTTTGGACTTGGCGGCAGGGGTGGGCTGGGGGAGCAGCCAGGATGAACAACTCTAATAAAACAGATGAATACTGAGAATAGTTAATGAACTCATGGACATTGATAAAATAAGGTAAACAATGAATCTTTTAAGTGAGTAAAATGATTGAATAGGCTCTGGCTGGGAGCATCCAAACGATCAATAAGTATTCAACATTATTGGTCATCAGAGAACAGCAAGTTGACCCTCTCTGACCCTTCACTACGCAGCTGCAAAATGACCAATACTAAACAAAACAGAGAAAACACCAAGTTTTACAGGGATGTTAAAACATGTTACTGAAGTTTTGGCCCATGATGCACAGCATAGGCGATAGTGGTCCCAACAGTCTACACCGTGAGCGGAGGTGTCCAGCAGCTGTACTTCCAGATCTGTGAAGCACCCCCCGTGCACACCCCCGGGGAACCGCCTAGTGATGCATTTCAGAACATATCCCCCTGTGACGTGATGCCTGACTGTGTGCTCTGTCAATACACACGTCCATGGGCCCAGGTCGAGAGTCACCCCACAGACTCGTTGAGGACATAAAAGACAGGGAAAGAATGAGGACCCATCCTGCATTGGAGGTGGCTACAAAGAAATGACAACAAAAGGCAACTTGATGTTCCTCATAACCAGACTCTACCATCACCATTTTTCTTCTTTTGCAATTTAATTTTTTTTCTTGCTTTATTGCATTGGCAAGGACATCACCTGAGAGTTTTAGTCAGAGGATTGCCATGATATTACCGGTTGTTTTGAAAGATCACTCTAGCTATTCTAGCTGTGTGGAGAGCAAATAAAGCAGGGCATGGTAGCAGCAGGGCCAGCTAGGAGACTTCTACTCATCTAGACAAAAGAAGATAGTGACATGGACTGGGGCAGGAGCAGGGAGAGGAGAAGTCGGTATTAGAAATATTTTGAAGGCACTATCTATAGAATTTCCCTTTGTGGGTAGAAGGGGAGTAAAAGGTGGTAAGGATACAATGTGAAACCACTGGCTACACTATTTGGAGGAATGATGCTGTCATTTACTGTGATGGGCAGAGTAGGGGAGCCAGGACAGGATTAAGTGTGATTTGATGACCAGTGAAAATCAAGAGTCCAAAGTCTGAAACATCCAAGAGGAAGGAGGTATCAAAGAAGCAGCTGATTTTGTGAGTCTGACACTCAGAAGAGAGGACAGGCTGGAAATAACTGTTTTGCTATCATGAATATAAAATTATATGGAGTGACCTGAGAATGGACAAGATCACCAAAGAAGCGATTGCAGAAAGAAGAGACAAAAAGAGAGGAGAGGCCAGAGGAAGACAGAATCTAGAACGCACAGCCAGCAAAGTCTGATGTCCCAGAAGGTGTTTCAAGATGGAGGAAAAAGTGATTAACAGCATTAAACACTGCCAAGAAGATGAGGAGGAAAGTGACCATTGATTCTGGCAAACTGCAGTCTAAAGAGTGTTGAGTAAAAGCGAAACTGAATAAATGAACTCCCTTCATAAACTGTCAAGGGAAGAGCAGGGGCAGTATCAGAGTCAATGCTCACAGCATAGTTACCAGTACCCCACAGGGAATAAATGGGTCCTTGGCACCTCTTGAATCACAGAGATGGTGACCCCCATGAAAAATGAAAGAACAGCTATTGCTGCTCTAAATACTGATTATAATGACTTCGGGTCCTCAGTATTTGCCAGAGTGGGGGCATTTGAATGCCTTGCTGTGAAGATCTACGGTCAACCACGCTCTTACTGCCACTTACCAGCCTGTTTCCAAGTGAATGGGGTAGAAAAATCTAGATAAATATATCATGCAGAGAAAAATCTCCAAACTTTATTTTCATCATCAAGACCTCATTAAACTACTCAGTGGTAGTGGCAACTTGGGGCAAGCATCACCGAGGAGGATTTCACTGCTTTTCTTAGCATATTGATTGATTTTTTTTAACCCCTTGATGCATGCAAGCATCTATTCACCCATCCGTTCTTAACACACTCCTTTAACAGACCTGGCTGAGCACAGGCACCTTGGGTTGTGCAAATGCATCAACCTAGATGGATGTCGTGTGTGTGTCTGTGTGTGAATGTGTGTGTACATGTTGGGGGGCAGGCATGGCAACAAATAAAGTCCATGCAATGGGTGGGATTAGTTCCAACAAAAAGGCAAGAGAGACGGGTCAGCTCCACCTGGGGAAGCTGGAGCAGCCTGCCAGTGTGGCCGTGAGTTACTGGGCTTGAAGGAAGAATTCAACACTCCAGACGGAGCATGGGGTAGGAAGATATTCAGAGCAATGAAAGAGCATGGACAGAGGCAAGAATGACAAGGTATCTGGAGAGCTTAGAGTAAAAACATGCAAGAACCCAGCCTGGACAGGTAATGACCATCATTATTAGTTAACACTGGCTAACAACGGTTACTCAGTTAAGACCAACATCTGCAGCAGGGTTGCTGTGTCCTGGCCCTTTCTAGTGAAGGGACCATGATATCCTGCAGTGCTAGGTGGAACCATTCCATTCTCTGTTTTTATCAAGGCCCTAAGATGATGGCTCTGCTGAATAGACTCGCCTTCTAGAGAGGACACCAGACCGCCTAGGCTCGCCTTGCAAAGGCTGTGACTGGAAACAGAGGTGATGACCTCTGTGTGTGTCTCCACCTCCAGAATGTAAAGGAGAGGACAGGAGTTGGCGGAGACCCTCCGTGACTGGTTCCCCTGAGCAGGTTTGAAGGAAGCTGTGGAAGCGAGAAAGAGCTGCTTAGTCCTGCTCATGTGATGGGCCAGTTATAGGACTGGCCATCCCAACAGGTTGGTCCACTCTTTGTACTATTTCACAGTCGAGGAAACTGAGGCACGAGGGTGTTGAGAGGATGGAGAATAGGTGTTGGTGCCAGCTCTAGCATTTAAATATAGGATGAATTGATGGGGCTCCCTGTGGGTGGAAGGGCTCAGAGAATCATGAGGAAGTTGTCCCTGGGATAAGCCGGCTGTTTTCCTCCTGGACTGATGATGTCTATGTGGGGTGGATGGAAAGGGAGGAGGCAGTGGAGATTGCAGTGGAGTGGAGATTCTTCAGGTCCCCCTCAAGCTGACTTTGGAGGCCCCATTTGGTGAAATGGAGGCAGGGCGGCTGAGGTGGGTCTGGGTGCTCAGCCTGCACTGGGGACCGAGGTGCCAGGAGGGCTCCAGAAGGGGCAACAGGTCAGACACAGTCCCCCCGAGTGGTGAGAAGAAGCCACGTTGTAGGAAGAGGCCCAGGTTCTGCTTCCATGAAGAAGCAAGTTGCATGCAAGCTGGGCAAAAAAGCCAAGTGACCATGCAAGGAAGGAAGCATCCAGAAACAGGAGCCCCTGGGAGATGGAGACGGGGTCATCTGCCTGGCCCCGGGGATCAGAGGTGCAGCTGGGTGTCAGCACCCAGAACAGCTGCTCAGCACCTTCTCACCTCCAAGTCGTCTCCCTGCCCCCTGTCCAGCTGTGTCACCAGGGAAGCAACGCTCTGACCCCCAGAGACCCCTAAAATGATGTTTACACAGGTTTGGAGAGGAAGCCCAATGCCCAGCCCAAAAAGCGCAGCCCCCTGCAGGCTGCTGTGATCCCTGCAGAAGCTGGCACAGCCCCGCCCGCCCTCCAGCTGCTGGCCTTGAGTCCAGGAAGTGACCTGAGACTTTAAGATTCCTTATTTGTTTAGCATTTTACTGGCCCCACCTGGCTCCAGGGGTATTTACTATTGTCATTCTGTGGCCCCAAATCCCCAGCTAAGTGTCCAGCAGCCACACGGATTTTGCAATCAGCCTCCCCACCTAGAGGGGAAGCAGAGACCTCGGGCTGCCCAGTGTTGCTGAGGAAGAAGGCTGGGGCAGGCCTGGGGTCCCAGCTGTGACCCTTACTCTGGGCCTGGACACAGTTTTCTGCGAACTGGGCATGAGATTCTCACGTTGAGGTCTTAGAAGGTGACTGTGATGATCAAATGAGAATAAGGGTTAGGGCTTTATCAGGGGTCAAATTGCAGGCAGGTAAAGACATAGAGATTATTCTAAGGCTACAGCTGTTTCCTTCTTGATGGTTCTCAGATTGGTGTGAATCGGAGATGTAATGTGTGGGACAAGTCCAGCAGAGCGGCGGTCTCGGGCCCCTGCTGGTCAGCTCTTGGGTCCACAGGGACCAAGTGTGAGGTGGTGGGCTCAGCACAGGTCACACTCAGTGGATTGCATGAGATCATTTTTTTTTTTTAAGGAAAGGTGCAGACAGGAGTGAAGGTGAGTAGGCAGGCAGGCAGGAGGAAAGAGGAGGGAAAAGCACTATATTAAGTTTTTTTTATTTAGTTGTTCATGTTGGTTGTTCCCTGGACCCCGAGGTGCAAACCCTGGTCCTGGGGATGTATGTGGACTGCGCTTCAGAGGGCGCTGGTGGAATGATGTTCGCTGCTGTCTGCTTTCTATGGCACTGATTTCCGCTCGTCTTGATAATGTCACGTGCTGGGCCTGCGCACTCAGCTGCAGCCGCCAGCGGCCTGCGTGGTGCTGTATGAAACGCCACGTCTGGATTCCTGCAGCCATAAGCCCGCTCACCTTGGCAACAACGCTCCTTCTTCTCCCCGAGCCTGGTCCAGCACCCCCACTTGTCCAGCACCCCTACTCCCAGTTGTAAGAGGGGCGACACCACAGCAGCCCGGCGCTCTCTGCAGCTTGTCGAGAGTTAATCTTGAGAGATGTATTTAGCAGATGGCAGGCGCATCTTTGAAAACTTTGGCCATTTGAAAATTATTTTTGGTTAAAAGACTTTCTAAATGGCCTCTACTCCTCCAGAGAACACAGTCAACCCTCATGGCTCTAACGAGCTTGATTTCTAGCACAAAGGACGGCACTGAAATAACATCAGCTGATCTGATTTCTGCATAGTAGCAACGTCATAGTGATGGACGATGTCCCGCATCTAAGATCCAAGTGACAATTTTCACTAAGAATGAACATAGATGGTCAAATTTAATTAGCTTTTAAGTAAATGCGATTAATTATTGCACTCTAATACCAGTACAGTGCCTGATAGTAGATAGTTGCTAAATCTTTGTTGAATATATAAATAAATATACACTAGGTGGCATAGAGCTATAAAATAAAATATAGTATTCAATCACAGCATTTATTTACCAGATGTCCTAGGAGAGGGATTGGAGCCAGGAAATCTAGAAATAGATGTGCAGGGTCTGGAGAAATGAACTGAAGCTGAGAGTTGGAGGAAACTGGCTTTAAGAGCAAGACTAAACGATTGCACGTTTTCTGTTTCTTCTTGAGTCAGTTTTAATAGGTGTGCTTTCAAGTAGTTTGTCCATTCCATCTAAGCTATCAAATTTTTTGGTGTAAAACTATTCATGATTATCCATTTAAAATTTGTAGCCTGTGTTGCATGCTTGCTCTTTTACTCCTAGTAAATTATGTTGTTTCAGACTATCTGGGGATTTATGTGCTTCATTATCTTCTCAAAGAAACAACTTTTCAAAAAAAGAATTTAATTATTTCTCTTGTTTAAACTGCAATATTCTTTTTAGGATATTGAAATCACATCTCAATCTGTGAGTGTTTCACACACACCCACCACCAGAGTTCGGTGCCTGTCACCCCCACCTTGTCCCTCCTTCCTTCCCTCTCCCTCCCGCCCCTCTGGAAGCCACACTGTGTGTTCTGTGAGTTTGTTGGGGTTTGTGTATTTGCTTGCTTTGCTTCTTTATATTCCACATATGAGTGAAACCATCCTGTACTTCTCTGTTCCTTTCTGACTTATTTGGCTTTATACAATCCCTTCCAGTTTCATCCAGGTTGCTGCAAAAGGCACAATTATTTATTTTTAACTGCTGCATAGAATTCCATTGAATTTCTAGACCACAACTTCTTTATCTAGTCATCTGTTGACAGGCATTTAGGTTGTTTCCATGTCTTGACCATGGTGAATTCTGTAGCTATGAACGCAGAGAAGCAGATATTTTTTTCTGATTGGAGTGCTTATTATGTTCTCTGGGTAGATGCCTAAAAGTGGAATTTCTGACTCTAATGGTGGCTCCATCCTTATTTTTCTGAACACTCTCCACACTGTTTTCCAAAGAGGTCGCAGCAATGATTACACAGTTTCTTTGTCTCCCCTACCCTACCCTTAAATGTCACGGTCAAGATGAGTGTCTCTCTTGTCTTCCCCTAGTCTTGGCCCTGGCTCTATCAGGTACGGATAAATGAATTGCTAAAATCTCCAGCTATCCTTGTCGACTGACCTATTTTTAACCCTTTGATTCTGCTCATTTTTGCTTCACAGGTTTTGAAGCTCTAGTATTCATACAGACGCATTTAGGGTTGATAGGATTTTTTTAAAGGAAAGGTGCAGGCAGGAATGAAGACAAGCTGAGGCAGGCAGGAAGAGAGAGGAGGGAGAAGCATTTTCCTTTATTTCATTTAGTTGTTCATCTTGGTTGTTCCCCTTGGCCCTGGGACGTGAACGCCAGACCTCGGCATGGACGTGGACTGCAATGAGTTGGAGGTGGCAGGCCTAACCACTGCTACATCAGAGCAGGCTTAGGGTGTTAGGAGTTTCTGAAAAATGAATTGATCCTTTTAACATTATAGAATGTTCTTTTTATATGATAATGCACCTTGTCGTGAACTTGACTTTCTCTGCTATTATTATTTTCACACTTTTATTTTTTAGTTTAAATTTTTTTCTTTTCCTTCCCCTTGTCACAGTCTGGAACCAGGTCCTTGGGATTTGCACGGCCTGCACCCTAGTTGTTGACGCACAAGGGTGTGTCTCACACTAACTTTATCAGCTTTGTGATTTCATGCTGTAGATTTGGTTCCTGCTATTCGAATTTCAGATTTGCTTCCTTTTTATACAGAAAGTTCTCTTCTTTTCAATAGCACGGAGCTGTGTCTTGCTTTCATTTTTATTGTTTGCTCTTTAGTCTGACAATAGCAGTCATTTCGCGGTGTGTTTATTTTATATGTAATTACTGATAGGGTTGGATGGAAGCCTGCATTTCCTGCTAGGTTTGTTTGCATCTTCCTCTTTATTTCTCTTTTCACACTTCTTTTGGGGATAATGGAGTAATTTTTCTTGTTCCATTTTTCTCTCTTCTCTCGACACCTCAGCATTTGAGTATTTTTGGTGGTCACTCTAGGTGTTGCAGTGTACGCACTGAACTTGCATGATTTATCCTGGACTGATATTCTACCATTTCATACAAACTGGAAGCTGCAATGGCGTCTGTCCTTTTACTCTTCTCCTGTCCTCTGGGCTTTTCTTGCTGTGCATTTTACGTCAACATATGTTATAAACCCTACATTACAGTGAAAATTATTTTGTTTTAAATGCTCACTTATCTTTTAAAGAAATTAAAAACAAGTCACTTGTATTTGTCCACATACTTGCCTCTACTCCTCATTTGGTTCCTTCCTTTGCATTCCTGTCTATTTCCATCTATGCCGGTTCCCCATCCAGCACCCCTCCGCCCCATCACCCTTTTTTAAACGAAAGGTGCTGGCAGGAATGAAGGCATGAAGGCATGAAGGCCAGTAGGCAGGTAGGCTTGAAGAGAAAGGAGGAAAAAGCAATCTATTTTATTTTTGTTTAGTTGTTCCCACTGGTTGTTCCCACTGGTTGTTCTCCCAGAGCCCAAGGCTTGAACCCGGGGGTGTGTGGCCTGTGCTCCTTTGGAGGCGATTGACCTAACCACTGCTCCACCAGTGTGCACCTGTGTTGGTTCCCTTTAACCTGAAGAATTCCTTTGAACAATTCTCGAAGTGTGGTCTGCTGATGGTAATTCTCTCAGCATTTGTTTATTTGAAAATATCTTAATTTTCCCATATTTTTGAAGAAATATGTTTTTGCTGGATGGAGAATTCTAGTGACAGACAGCTACTTTCTTTCAGTGTCTTTAAAGATGAAATTTCATTGTCTTCTGTCCTGTTTTTACTTAGAAGCAACTGTCATTCTTATTCATGCTTTGAAGATTTTCTCTTTTACTTTGTGTTTCAGACATTTGAATGGGATGTGGATTTCTTTATATTTTTTCTGCTTCGGGTTTGTTTAATCTTTTAGTATCTGATATTTGTTGGGAAGTTGAAAAGGAAAACAGTGGCCATTATCTCTTCCTATATTTTCTTTTGTCCCGTATCTCTCTGCTCTTCTTACGAGACTGGTTGACAAATGTCAACCTGCTGGACAAAGCTCACTAACATGTCGGTTCTCTTCGTTGCTTTATTTCAATATTATTTTCTCAGTTTGGATCATTTCTATTCTGCTTTCTTCAAATTCACATCATTTCTTCTGCCATACCCAATCTACACCCAGTCAATAAATTTTTACAGCTTTATCGCTATATAATTGGCATACAATAAATTACACATTCCTGAAGTGTAAATTTTGAAGTGTTGACACATGTATATAACCATAAAACATTTAAGATAATGGATATTCTTACCACCCTCAAATGTTTCTTTGTGCTCTTTTGGAATCCATTCCTTCTTATCCTCCATCTTTAGGAAGTCACCTACCTACCTTCTGTCTCTAGAGAGTAGTTGGCATTTTCTAGACATTGATGTAATTGGATTTGTACAGTGAATACTTTTAATTTTCTTCTGGGTCCTTTTTTGCAGCAGAATGATTTTGTACTTTGTTCATGGGGTCACTGTATTCAATGTCAGTAAGACATTTCTTTTTACTGTTGAGTAGCAGTCTGTTATATGGATGTACCATTTATTATTGTCCATTCAACTATTGACTGACACTTGAATTGTTTCCAGTTTTGACTATGACAAATCAAACTGCTGTGCACACTCATGTGTTGGTCTTGCATGAAAAATACACTTACATTTCTTTTGCATAACTTCCCAGGAGTAGACTGGGTGGAGCATATGTAGGTTTCTATTTAGCTTTTTAAAGAAATGACCAAATTGTTTACCAAAATGGTATAACTTTGTTGCAATTCCATCTACAGAGCATGGGAGAGCCAATTGTTCTCCTTGGCAATACTTGAAATAGTCTTTGAAAATAATGAAGCGTTCTGGAGATGATAGGTGGATAAATATAAAATGAATTTATTTTATTTTTAAAGAATGTCTTGAAAATATAATCGATCATTTAAAATATTAGCAATATATTATGGGATTTATAATATATATAAAAGTAAAAATGTGTGAAAAATTTGCATTAATATCATGAGCGAGGAAATGGCAATACACTGCTGTAAGGTGTTAAGGAACTGTGAATGATATGAAAAATTGCTTGAAGGTAAGCTATGATCACTTTAAAACTGTATTATAACCCTGAAGAAACTACTAAAGAAAACAAAAGTGTAGAGACAAGAAACCAAACAAAGAGCTAAAATAGAATCATAAAATATACTATCCAAATGAGCGGCGGGTGAAGGGCTGCCATTCATTCTGGGGAGAAAGACCTGACAATGTGACCCCAGTCATGGGCATCTTTGGGGCAGATGTGTGATGACTCACTGCTTTGGATGAAGTGTGGCCTCCAGCAGACCAAGCATTGCGAAGCTGCCTTCTGCTGAGCATTTGATGGACCCAGCAAAGGAGACCTCTGGCTGCCCAGCTTCTGCTCACCACAGGCTCACCTCACACCTGTCGCCTTCTCCCCTCCCATGAAGCTTATTTTAAAATCAAGTAGGACTTGGGGATCTCTGCTCCTACAGTGTTGTTAAGACTTGTCACAGACTCTTTTCAAAGTGTGAAATTTTCTGGACAGGATCAGAGCATTAAAAGAAAGTATCATACTTTATACACTGTCCAGACTGCAGGTTTGGAAACTCTTGAGGAGAGAAATGTGGGCCTGGAGGAGGAGGGCTCAAATGCTGTCATATCAGGCAGATATTTTCAAAGTTTGCAGACTGCCCATTCCTGGTCCAATCACCCATTCATTCACTCGTTGATGAATACACATTTGCTCCTTCGATTGTTTGCTCATTAAACAAGCATTTCTTGAGAACCGGCTGTATCTCAGACATCAGATGATTGTCTGGTTGCCAGGATGGATGTGCTGAGCCAGATCTGCCGGCTCGGTGTTCACTCCCCATTCTCTCTGCATTATGACCCTGACTTTGTTTAGGGTAAAGCTCCACCCAGCGCATACAGCCTTGGTGATACCACACTGTGACCCATACTGACCAATCGAGAACGTCCCCCAGAGTCTGAATATTGAGCAGAGTCACATGAAGATGAACAAAAGTTGTTGTTCGTTTATGACCTTGGAACCTAAAAAGACCCTCTAAGCAGGGACACCTGGATCCTGGAGCACCCTCGCTCCTTTCTGATTCGAGACTTTGTTTTGTGTTTTAAGGAAAGGTACAGGCAGGAATTAATGAAGGCAAGGAAGCAGGCAGGAAGACAGAGGAGGAAGAAGCACTGCATTATTTTTATTTGGTTGTTCACACTGGTTGTTCCCGGGTCTTGAACCTGGGACCCTGGGACGTGTGTGGGACCACTCCCAGTGGGTGCTAGACCACTAGGCCACCAGAGCACTCCCGAGGCTTTGATTTTTCTTTGAATTCCTTGAGTTCTCCCAAATCCTCCCAATAATTCTGTGTGTGCTTAAGAAAACCAGTATCTCTGTTGCTAGCCACCTAGAACCCTAACATATTCCCCACTTTCCAAGAGCCAAGCCTAGTGGGAGAGACAAACAAAGTTCTGGGGTTCAGGATACCTTGGCAGCAGTCATGCTGGGACCCCCGAGGAGATGCTCTGATTCACTAATCCTTAGTTCTCTGAACAAGGAGCCCTAAAAGCTGCCCCAGGCGTGCCAGCCATCCATCACTGTGCCTAACACACCACCCATGGTTTATGACTAAAGAGATCGCTACATCATTATCTCTGATGGTTCGTTGACTGGGCTCAGCCGGCTGGTTCTTCTCTTTGTGGATCAGGATGTGCCTGACTGAGCAGAATTACCTGAAGACTTTACCACACAGATGTCCGAGGTGGATGACATGCTGATTGTCAGCTGGGAGTGTAGCTGATGTCAGCAGAGCCCCCTACGCTGGGCTGTCCCTGTGGGCCCTTCTTACAGCATGGTGACCTGAGAGAGGTCATTCTCTGATCAAGGCGGAGACCCAAGAGAGGGTGCTGCAGGGCTTCCCAGGCCCCACCCCAGAGGTCCGAGGCATCGCCTAGGCCACATTCTATCGGTCACGCCAGTCACTGCAGCCAGCCCGAACTCAGAGAGCGGGGACTCAGAGTCCACATCCTAATGGGAATGAGAAGTCACACTAGGAGAGAATGTGGAGGTGGGGGGATGGAGATACTGTTGTGTCCACCTTTGGAAAATATGACCTGCCTCGCCAGGAAGAACATTCCTTGGACCACTAGCACACCCCAAGCGGGAGACAAATACCTGGTGTTTGATTCTAGGTCTCTCCCAGATATCAGATGTGACTGGTCGCCTTGGGAATACCAGTCCTCAGGCCTTTGGCATCATCGTGAACTTGGTCGACTGTTGCTGAGCGAAGCTCGGAGTTCTCGATCCTGCTCCTTCCAGACCATGGTGCTCCTAACAGTGTCGCCAGGCAGGTAGCAGGCCTGTGAGGAGACACGCTCAGGTAACTGGCATTTCTTGTTGCGGTCACCCGCTGTGAGATGTGAGGCCCGGTCTTTGGCCCCATCTGTGCCCGGATGGACTTCCCCTGGGGTGCTTCTGGGAACCTGAAGGACTTAGGGCTCCGAGTCAGTAGATTTTGGCGTGGGGTGGGTGCCCCAGAAATGCTGGCTGGAAGAAAGAATTCTGAAGGCGTGGAGGACTCAGCCCACAACCCAGCATCCTGCTCAGGCCACGTTCTGGACCTTTGAAAACATGCTCACACCTCTCCTTATGCTCGTAGCACCTTATTTCCTGCAGTTCAAGTGGGTGGCTGTCAGGTCACTTCCGACACAGGTGCCAGGAAAGTGAGCGGCCCTCGCTTTGCAGCCCCTCCGGCCCCTGGTCACACACTCTGTTAGGAAGCCCACCTCTTCCAGCTGTCCTGCCCTCCCACGCCCTCCAGGGCCCTTCCTCCCGGGCAGATGGGGCCGCGCTGCGCCCCAGGCACCGGGCATGCGCATGTGCAGGCTGTGGCCGTGCCTCTGAATGCACCCTCCTGTCTGGTGACACGCCTGTGGCTCTGTGCGGCAGACCTCGCCGGTGCCTGTGTGTGCATCCCAGGCCAGTGTTTATAGATGAGCAAACACATGCTCTGAGTGGGTATTCGGCCAAGCGCTAGTCTCTTCCAGTTCGGTGAGAACCAGCGTTCTGCTTCGGCAGGGCTTCCTTCGCCCTGGGCTCCTGGGTCATTCCATTCGGGGTTCCGATGAGGAATGTGGGGTTTTGCCTGAGCTGCACTGGGCCGGCCCGAGTCCGGTGATGGGTGCATCTATCAGGGGAAGGCTTGCTTGTTCGATGTCCCCAGGGCCCGGCCCTGTGACATATCCAGGGTGCTGCTGCATCCCGTTCCCGGAATGACCTGGTGACCTTGGTTGGACCCTCGGCCACGCCTGTGCTGGGCTTGGACGATGCACAATGCGTGCTTACAGCTGCCATCACAAAGCCCCATTGAGTGGCCGCGGTGCTGAGGGCGGGTGGGGACTAAGCGTTGTGAAGGCCCCTTGTTCCGGGGCTCCTGGGGGCACCCTTCACATCCATGCAAATATGCAAAGCCTCCCTAACGCTGGCCCTGGAGAAACCCTGCCTGCCCACCCCAAACCAGAAGACAGTCACCTCTGAAGGAGGAGGTGGAGACAGACCCTGCTAATCCCTGGCAGGAGGGACCCCTCCATCTGAATCTCATTCCATAGAGCTCCAGCTGGGCGCCTGACATCTCTCTTTTCAGGCAGAGGACTTGGCCGAAGCCACACGGGAGTGTCAGTCCTGTGAAGGAACCCTGATCAATGACGCACATGATCAGGACCACAGCGCAGCGGGGATGGAGGGCAGGGCAGGATGTGCCTGGCCAAGCTGAAAATCAAGGGTGGATGTGTTTCTGCTGGAGGAGGGCCAGGTGCTGGACAGGTGTCAGGTTTGCAGCCTGACCACCCCTGGCTCAGACCCCCGCTCTGCTCCCCAGAGTGCTGTGACCGGCCAGGCTGTCACACCTCTGCTTCAGTTGGAGCGGATGATATTCCATCAGAGGGGCCCAGCACAAACACAGAGCCAGGCTTTGGGCGCCGGGTCTTGGTTCTGTCACTGACGTTGCCCAGGTCACACAGGGACCTGAGAAGGGTGGCACGGCTCAGGTAGGCGTCTTCCCCTTAGTTCCCGTCCGGCAAATGTCAGGAGCAGAGGAGTAAGGCCTCTCACCCTCAGCACGAGCGACAGCTGGGATCAAGCAGTTCTCTGTGGGGGCTTTTCTGCCCATGGCAGGGTGCTCAGCGGTCTCTGTGGCCTCTACCCACTAATGCCAATGGGACCCCTGCTGGCTGTGATGACAAGTGTGTGCAGACATAGTCAGATGTCCCCTGGAGCACGAGGTGCGGGTACAGTCTTTGCAGAGCAGAGCAGGTGAGCTGCTGCTCTGCCAGGGACTGAGGGCGGCGTGACTCGACTCACGAGGACTCAACTCCAGATCGCGTGATCAACATGCACACAGGGAACGTCCCCTGTGAGCTCTCGCCCAGCCCCTCTCTGTCAGTTCAAGGTGAGGCTCACCCTCTCCAGGAAGCCCTCCAGACTCTCCCGGGCCAGGTTCAGTTCCTCTTCCACTTTCAGACATCATCTCCAGCAGCCTGGGCAGACGAGTTCTTTTTTTCATGGACAGGTGCAGGCAGGCGGGAAGAGAGAAGAGGAAGATGCACTTATTTATTTTATGTAATCCTTCATACAGGTTGCTCCCCTGGGGCCCTGGAGGTAAAGTTGGGTCTTTGGGAAATATGTGGGCTGCGCCAGTCAGAAGTGGTCGACTTAACCACTAACCCCTGCTCCCCGAGTGAGCCTGGGTAGATGATTTTGACAGATGAGAGATCTGAGGCCCGAGGTCGCACTGTGATGGAGACCCCGGTCTCTTCCCACTGGTCTCTTCCCGGAGTCTGGGCGGCTCTTTCTGGGGGTGCTGTCCTGACCAAGTCAAGAAAGAGCTGCATGGGGTGTGACGCAGGGATCTCTGCTGGACTGGCAGGGTCTGAGGCCGAGGGGCCCAAGGGGCGGAGACCAGGACACAGAACCCGGTTCCAGTGCTGTTGACCGGGAGGCCCGGGGCTGTCCCTTCGTTCCTGTGAAGTGGGGACACTGCCCCAAAACAGAGGGCACCCGTGAAATTCGGTAGCTGAGTTAAAGTGCCTGGCGCAGAGCAGGTGCTCAGTAAACAGCAGCTGTGAGGATGATGGGTGCGGCCGTGGGTGCCTGACGCAGCTGTCAGCGGGGGTACCTGGCGGGGTGCACCAGCAGGGGCAGGTGTCTGCGCTCTGCCGCGTGGAGGCGACTGCGCCCCCTAGTGGGCAGTCTGCAGAGTGGGCCACGGCCTTGGCAGCACCCACCCCTGTCCTGGCCGTGGTGGCAGATCCTTCCAGGGAAGGAGCCGGTCACCAGGGCCATCCTGAGCTGGCTGCTTTTCCAGGTGAACCCACGGCCCGCGGAGGACTGCTTTTCCTGGTTCATCCTCTCCTTTCTCCAACCTGTCCGTGGCATCTTTCCTCTGGAGGAGGCATGATCTGAAGCAAGCCGGAGAGGAGACAGAGACCCCAGCAGCGGAGCAGCCTCAGGGCCACCTGCCCTCTTGGGCCAGCGCCCAGACAGAAGATCTCTGACACAGAGGGGAGGTGTCCATCTTTCTCCAAGCTCTTTCAGCCAATATTTAGAAGACTTGCCCTGAGCGGACGTGGGCCTGGGCATCTGGCTGGCAGAGTGGCTGGAGAAGGGCAAACACCCACCCCTGAGAAACACTGAGCCTGCTAGTCCTTCTTCTGCAGAGGCCTGATGGCGTCCTCTTCCACGTGCTCTGATGCTGGGATGGCCAGTTGGGAAGTAGCCTTGAATCCGCCTCGGCGGTTTAATGAAGGACACATATGTGGGCTTTGCTCTGGCTAAGAATGCGTGGTGGGCGGTGCTGGCCTGAGCGGGGCCTGGGGTGATCGCCGGTTTTCCGGGGGTGAGGGGCTGATCCACTGACACCCACTCTGTGAGCCCTGGTGCAGTGGGAGGCTGAATTGGATGGAGAGGGAGGAGACAGCGAGGTGGCGCACTGCCCTCATTATGGGTCCCTGCTCTCTCCCACTGGGACACCAGATTACAGGCCTTCCCCGACTCACAACGGTACTCCGCGGGGACGTGCAAAACACATAGCTTTCGGAAGAGGCTGTTCTTTGAAGCTCGAGTTGCCATCTTTTCCCAGCTAGCGATGTTCACACGACACTCTCCTGACATCGGGCAGCTCTTAGCCGGCCACGCTGTCACCGTGCAAACGACCCATCCTCCACAGCCGCTGCGCAGGACTCGTAAAGCAGATGAGAGAGCCACACTGTTTTCTAAAGCAGGCTTTGTGGAGGGTGATTTTGCCCAGCTGTAGGCCGACGTACGTGGCTGATGAGGCTGTTAGAAGGTTTAGACTGGCTATGACGGCTAGAAGAGCAGGGTCGGCCTAAGGCATGCATTTCCAGCTTCAGTGCTCTCAGCTCACCATGGGTCTGTGACATGATGGGCTGTGACTCCAGCTCAGTGAGGACCACCTGTAACTCCTTCTTCTCAGCCAGTGTCCGTGCGGAGCCAGCGTGCAGAGCAGTGGACGGGGCTGAAGCCTACTTGCCCTTCTCCCAACTGACTAGCTCTGAGGACAAGGGTCTCCTCTCCCCTAGACTCGGGGCAGGCGTCCCTTAGCTTAGCCCCACGGGGGTGGGGGAGTCCAAGGAGGCTCAGCGTTTGTCACACGTCTGTCTCCTCTCTCCTCTGCGGACAGACTGACTCTGGCCACACCAGCTGGAGCCCCTTTGGAGGCCACACCTTGGAAGGTTGAAGTAGCGGAACTCCGGTCGCACCCATACTGGAACCGACACTCTCCTCCTCCTCGCCCGGGGACGGGCGCGTGAGCATGCCACCAGAGCGTCCCTGCTCTGCCCACTGCCTCTCCGAGCCCCTTCCTCCCCCTCCCAGTGGAGATCTCGCGACAGACGGGTAACGGAGACAGCATGTTCCATTCTGGCTGCAGTGGGAGCTCCGTACGTGGCTGCTTCCTTCCTTCCGCCTCTTCCCCCGCCTCTCCTGCCCTCTGTCCATTACCTTAGCTTTTAGTTTGCCTCAAGTGACATGAATAATAAATAACTCCTCCCCTGCCCACCCAGTGCATATCAGACTTCTGCAGATGATTTTAGCTGGTAAGAACAGTGAGTGTTACTCACAAACTTCTCAACCTTTCTTTAAACAGCTAAAAAGAATAAGAGCCTCACTGATACTGGCGTTTTCCCCAGGGATTGAAACCCCACATTCACCCCATCAAAAGCAATGCTCTCGAGTAGTAGGTGCGTGTGTGCCCCACCCCTGTCCCCCAGACTCAGTGTCACACTGGAAGGAGCTGCAGGCATCTAGTAGTGGAGGCCCAGGGTGCCGCACAGCACCCGAGGGTGCCCAGGGCAGCCTGCCCGCAACAGAGCGCTGTCTGTGTGACCTCAAGGGCCACCAGAGCGGAGGCTGAGACTCCTAAAACCACAGGCATGAGGGAGGCGGTGTCTCCATCGTAGGGGTGGCCGCTGCAGAGGTCCTGAGCCGGCGGCCGGCCCTGTGGGAGCACAAGTCCTTGGGCTGGTGGTTCCAGGCCAGTAGCAGATGCCGCTCTGCCCTCTTGCCACTGGGCAGGCCAGCCCCCTCGTCCACCCTTGGATGGGACCATGCCTGTCTGTGCTTCATGGAGTAGCCAGAGGGGGGGGCGGGTCCTGGAAGCCCAGAGGTGATTTTTTAAAAAAAGCTTTTTTAGTATTTATTGCAGTAATTTTGCTTTACACATTAAAATAAACTCGTATATGCAGGTTTTCTGTCCCTCAGATATGTGTCAGCACACCCTGCCCTCCAGCAAATGACCAAGAGTCCTTCACCCCTGTCCATTGCGCCTCACTACCACTTGGGTTGGTTTTGTTTCATCTGTTCTTTTGCTTTGTCTCTTCACATTTCACCTATGAGCGAGATTACCCAGCATCTGTCTTTCTCCTCCTTTCACTTAGCATCATCCCCTCTAGTTCCATGTTGATTCAAATGACAGGGTTTCATCTCTTCTAAGGGCTGTGTCGTATTCCGTTGTGTATATGGACCACATCTTCTTTATCCAGTCATCTGATGTTGGGCACTCAGGTAGTTTCCAGCTCTTGGTTATTGTAAATAGGGCCACAGTAAACATGGGGGTGCAGGGCTATGGCTTTAAAGAATGCTGGATTATACAACAATAAATCTTCCCTTTTTGGTTCCTTCTGAACCGAAAAATCAAGGAAGAAACTCTGCTTGGAGCTGCTTTGTTGCTAACATTTCTTTGACTGAAGAACCTCCCTCCTTAACGGAGAGCAGACCAGCTCCTAGTTCTGGGTCAGGGACAGCTGACGGCGCATCTGGCTGCAATCAGGTTCTCTGTAAATGGGGCTCGGAGAGGCAGCGGGCAGAGCAGGGACGCTCTCTGGTGGCATGCCAACGCGCCCATCCCTGCACGATTAGCTGGGGGGAGAGTGTCGGATCCAGGACACGGTAGGACTTAAGAGTTCGGCTAGTTCAAACCTCCAAGGTGTGACCTCCAAAAGGGACATCGACTGGTGTGACAGAGACAGTCTGTCACCGAGAAGAGAGGGCATCTCCATGCAGTGAGCATCTGGCTTCCTTGAGGTCTCCAACCCCACAAGGCTACTGTTGTCCACAAGTAGTGCTCATGAGATCCCCTCCCATCAATGACACCCCTACAGGAGGAACAGAGGCACATGCTGCTAGCAGTGAATTTCAGTGAGGAACTGGGTGAAGATCTGTGAACAGTTGATCCAAATAACCCTTGACTTTTGCCTCATCAGAACCTGGGGTTATGTATTCCCAGGCCACCACCCGCTAGGGAGGCCTCCCGGGGAGACATGGGCAGGGGGCTTGTGCCCCATCTCTGCACCCCTTTGTAGGTAATCTCACTCCTCCAAGGCCTGGGCTTGAGCAAGAAAATGGAACAGTCCTGCCCTGGCCCAGCTGTCAGGAGACCAGGGCCCCAGCCCTGCCCTTGCCGGTCGCCCCTTCTCTCTGAGCCTCAGTGTCCCCTTGGGTGGCCGGTCCTGAGCAGAAGCAAGCAGGTGCCCAGTCCTGAGATCATAGGGGTGGAAGGTCAGGGCAAAAGGAGAGGGGACCACGCGCCCTGCCCTACCAGCATTCTAATTCAAAACCCTAAAATCATTCGGCCAGCTGGACTCGGCCAGCAGGCTGCCAGTTTGAGACCCTCGGCCAGAGTAACTGCAGGGCCGTGTGGACTGGCACCCCTTTGCCAACACCAGGTGAAGCCTCAGCCTTCTGCACACCTGTCCTGCACATGCACACTCAGGACTAGGTGAAGAGAAGTTTCCAGAAACGTGGGCGGTGAGCAGGGACTTGGCGAGTGATTTGATTTTGTGAGTGCGTGACTGGGTCCACGCCCAGAGTTTGGGAGTTTGCAGGCTCAGACCATTTTCAAAGGGAAAAGTCTTTGTATTCAATGGCACATTCCTCTGGAGTCCACGGGATGAAATAAATCCCTTCTTTTCCTCTGCCTCCAGGTAGAGGGAATAAAGAGGGTAGCTTGCATTTCAGTGCCCTAGGGTAGAAAGAGGGTGTCTGTAAGTCCTCGGGCACCCCTGGGATGGCCTGTGCTCCCACTGGGAGGGGCGCGGGGCTGAGAGGGCGGCAGGAGCTCAGATTCAAGTCTCCCACACAAGCTGCCTCAGGGCGGCCTGGTTGGCTGGGAGGGGAGGGACTGCAGAAATCACGTTCACATTTGCACTTGCTCTTCCAGCTCTGTAATCTGTGCGTGAACTTGCCAGCTACATGTATTTAGGTAAAAGGCAAACAAGCTTCCTCTCATGAAGAATGGTCAACCACTTGTCAGGAGAACTTTGGAGAAAAATCATATTAACAGTATAAATATATGTATGTGTGTGTGTATATGCGTACTCACACACACGCATTACTCACATTACCAAAGGCCCCCTTCTATCAGCCCAAATGTCTGTGCCGCTGTAAATTTGTGCAATCGCACACACATGGGGTTGTCAGGCAAAATGCAGGAGACTCACTCATGTTTGAATTTAGATAAACAATAAATAAGCTTTAGTCTAAGTATGTCCCATGCAATATTTGGGAATATTTATACCAAAAATGTGTGCCCCCAGATGCCTAACGGTAGTGTGTCCAGAGCCTGTGGATCAGATGACACACTCACACACACTCACGCATTCTCACACTCATGCACGGACACACTCACACCTACACACATTCTCTCACAAACACACTCACACACTTGCTTACACACATTCTCTCACAAACACACTCACACACTTTCTTACACATACATTCTCTCACAAATACACTCACACACATTCTCTCACAAACACACACACACTTTCTCACACACACATTCTCTCACACTCACACACTTTCTTACACACATTCTCTCACAAACACTCTCACAGAAACACACAATCTCACACACTTTCTTGCATATACACACACAGTCACACACACACTCTCTCACAAACACGCACTCACACAGTTATACTCACACACTCAATATACACACAGTCACACACACACTTTCACAGGCACACGCACGCTCTCACATACACTTACACACGCTCACAACCCTCGCACACATCCTCTCACACACACACAGACACACGCACACATTCGCACACACGCACACTTCCTCCTCTGTCGCCGAGCAGAGCTGGGTCCCCAAGGTGCCCTGGAGCTGACTTCATCACCACAGGGTCTGCGTTTGCTTCCGGAGGCCGGTTCCCCCCATTTTCCTCAGACCCGCAGTGGCCGGGCTGCCACGACTGCTGAGGGTCCCAGGGCTTGGCAGCTCGGGCCTGGTTTTGGAGCAGAGGCCTGGGCCGGGCAGGCCGGCTTCCCCTCCTGTCCTGCAGCCGTGGCCTCCCTTTCCCTGATGGCGTCTCCATTACCTTCCGGCCTGTGGGCCGGCTGGCGGGTAGACTTTCTGGGGAGGAGGCCTCTTCCCTCACCGCTGCTCCCCAGCTGCTCACACGGAGGTTTATGGCCCAGGCAGTGCCTCCGGGGCCTGCAGGCTGGATGTCCTGAGAATTTTATTGGCATCTCCATTAAGATGAGGGCCATGGGGGTCCTTCAGGCCTTCCGGACCCGCTTTACTGGAGTTGGCCTTCCAGACGCTTCCAGGGGAGCCTGGTTTCTGTGCTGGGCTCACACCCCATTTCCTCCTTGTTTGGCTTGGCAGCGCCTTGGCCGGCCTGTTCTGATCCCCTCCCCGTGTTGGGCTTTTGTGGCCTGCTGGTGGCTGAGGGGGTGTCAGCTGGCTGTTCCCCACAGACAAACAGAGCTGTGTGTCGGGGGCGCAGGTGGAGTGGAGTGATCGCCCGGTGCTGGGGAAAAGCTCTAGAGTTTGCAGATACAATTACCGCGAATGGTCTACACCCCGGGGACCCGCCTAGCTTGTGAGTGGTTATATGGTGGGTCTCCATTACTGCCAGCTTCCTCGGGACTGGAATAGGACAGAGGCAGGCAGATGGGAGTAAGATTCTGCAAGGGGTTTAAATTTTAAAACCCAGTGGCGGTGAAACTGATCCTCAGCCTCTAGTGACAGATGGCAGGAATGTCCTTGGTGCCTGAGGCAGGGAAGGAAAGTTGTGAGAGGGTGGCCCTTTCTCCACTTGGTGAGCCCCCAGAGCAAACCAATAACCAGTCTATTTGTTTAAACTGTTTTATTGCAGCAACTTTGATTTCACAATTAAAATAAACTCCTATGTGTAGGCTCCCCATGTGTGCAGTTTCCCCTTCCTCAGATCTCTGCCAGCACCCCCTGCCTCCTCCACACCCCAAGTGTCCTTCCCCACTGTCCAGCGGGCTCCACACCACTTGTCCCCTCCCCGTCCCCAGTCCCCACTGGTCACCTGAGTTCTGTTGCAAGTGTCCGAGGGTTGGTTATGTTTCATCTGTTCCTTTGTTTTGTCTGTTCACATTCCACCCGTGAGTGAGGTCATCTGGTGTCTGTCTTTCTTCTTTTGACTTGTTTCACTGAGCATCATCCCCTCTAGTTCCATCCATGTTGATTCAATGACAGGGTTTCATCTCTTCCTGGGGCTGTGCAGTGTCCATTGTGTATATGGACCACATCTTCTTCATCCAGTCATCTGATGTGGGGCACTTAGGTAATTTCCAGTTCTTAGCCAGTGTGAATAGGGCTGCAGTAAACGTTATATATATAATAATTACATTCATAATATAAATATGAATGGGGATACATAAATCTGCGACTGAGTATTTTTGTATCTTTTGGGTGAACACCCAGGAGTGGGATGGTGGGATCATATGGAATTTCCATCTTCAACTTTTTGAGGAATCCACACTTTTTTCCAAAGGCGTTGCACCAATTTGCACTCCCACCAACAGCATAAAAGTGAATAACCCACTTGTTTTTAAGACAACAAACAAGGCTAATGTGCATTGAATTTACACCAGGCGGAGGAGGGCAGCTAGGGAAACCTGTGAGCTCTTGGCGCTCAGTAATAAAAACTAGGGAAGGTCAATCCATGCCTTGGGCAAAGGTTTCTTGGCGGGGAGTGGGTAAGGAGGATGCAGGAGTCGGGGGCTATGACAGCCAAGGGGTCAGGGTCCACGTGTAGTGAGGCAGCCATGGAACAGAGTCCAGTGTTGCTCGTTTGGGTGGTCACAGGCTGAAACTTTAAGTAGTTTCAAGACATCTGAGACACACGGCATGTCCCTCCTGCAGTCACCATAGCGATTGACGGTGACTAGAGTTTCTGGGGGCTCCTTTCTTTTTTTTTTAAGGGAGAGATGCAGGCAGGAATGAAGGCGAGTAGGCAGGCAGGAAGAGAGAGGAGGAGGAAACAGCTTATTTTTATTTAGTTGTTCATATTGGTTGTTCTCCATCCCTGAGACATGAACCCAGGTCCTTGGGATGGATGTGGACTGCGCTCTTGGCCACGGGCAGCAGACTAAACTGCCACTCCACCCGGGTGCTCCATGATACTTCTCCTGTTTCCAGAACATCCGAGTGCTGAGAACACAGGTTCCTCCATAACCCCACCCCAAAAGGGGCGCTCGACTCATGGGGCTGCAATTGATGAGCTGGGTGTCGGTGATGCCAGGGGTAGGTGAGAGTTTCCAGCGGAGTTCCTGACCCCATCGGCCCCCGAGCCCACCCTGCTCCTTTGAAGATGGGTTGAAGATGGTTCCCTGCAGGTGTCTGGCCTGGGGGCAGGTCGGGCCACAAGCCACCTACAGTAAGATAGGGTCTCTCTCTTGCTGGGTTCCCACCTCTTGTCCAATGATAGCTAACTGGTGGTTATACACAGTTTTAGGGGCGACCAGAAACGCAATGCTCAAAACAAAGCATCAGTGAATCACCACAGTGAGGCGCAATGATTTCAGTGAGAGGGGAAGTTGGCAGGCAGTCCTCACAATGGCGCCGTGACTGGTTTAGCAAAAGAGATCCTGGGTGAGGGTGAGGAGGAGGGCCAGAGCAGGGAGGGCTGCTGCCCCATTGCACCTGTGTCTGATTGTGTCCCCTCAAATTCATTTGCTGAAGTCTTAACCCCCAGCACCTCAGAACGCGACTGTCAGTGGAGATGAGGTCCTTACAGAGGCAACTGAGGTACAAGGTGGCTGGGTTCTGACTAGTCCGACGGGTGTCCTTCTAAGAAGAGAGCAGGACAGGAACACGTCGAGAGGCAGGTGAGTGGAAGGCTGGGAGGGGACGTCCCTTGACACGCCCCAGGGAGAAGAGACCTGCTGACACCCTTGCCACGGGCTCCGGAGCACCGTCCAGTGCCGGGCCCAGCCTCTGGCCTGTGCTGCCTGTCACCGCGGCCCCACAAATACACAGCTCACAGCAGGAAGCTGCTGCTGAAGCTTTAATTCTATGTTGAAGGAGGACGGAGTGAGAGGAAAGGGTGACAGCAGAGACCCCGCCCAGCCGGGGCTCTGGGCTGTGAGTTTTCCCTCCAGCGACTCAACACGAAACTGTCCTTTGCTGTGTCACTCAGTTGCATGGAGTCTGGGATCCCAGAGAACGGGCCCTGAGATGTGGTGTAAGTGACTTCTTGGGGGTTGGATCTGGGAACATGTGAGGGCCTGAGGGCGGGGTGAGCCCCAAAAGGCAGAGTGCTGTTATGGGCACCGGAGCTCAGTCCTGTGGGGGGCCCTCTGGGAGACTTCTCGGGCCATCCTCAGAATTGCCCACTGAACGGCACGAAGCTGGGGTATTTTCCAGACACCCCACCCCTCACTGTGGATGTTTCCCTGTCTTGACTGTGAGTTGACCCCAGCTGCTGGAGGAGGGGTCAGGCCAGAAACAGAGGCGAAGCCTGGGGTGGTGGGGGGGCAGGAAGAGACTCCCCGGGGCGGACTGGAGACGGGGGTGAGGCACCTGCTTCTGCTCATCCGCTACACTCATGCCACTGTCTCCATCAGCAGGTCTTAGGCCTTCGTTCACGCTGGTCAGTGCAAAGTCCCCGACCCGCTAGTCTCCCGGCGACTCTCCAGGGACCTCTTCTGACCCTCACGCTGCAGCCTTGACCTCTGACTCCAGGGCCACAGCATTCACGCGGTGGGCTCCCCTTGGACAGCGTGCTTCTCATGCAGACGCCTTTCCACTTCTGGACACCGTCCCCCCACTTCCCTCACCAGCCCCTGGTGACGCTGCTGTCTCCCTCGAGGCTGTAACATTGTCCTGGGACCAGCCCCTCAGGGGACAAAGCTGTCTCCCTCCCATGACCTTCACTACTTACTGTTTGGTAGATACACATGCCTGCAGGACCCAGCCCCAGGCCAGGGCCACCAAGAAACAGGGCTCTGTGATGGCAAGGGCTGCTTTGCCCCTCCCTCTGCAAATACTCGGTATCCCAGCCCAAACCTCCCTCCTTGAAGGTCTAGAGTCGCTCTGTCAATGCAGTGTCACTGGTCACACGGGGCAGAGAGAGCCAGGGATGGATGTTTCGCTGGGCTGTCTCCCCGTGGAGCCCCGTGCGTTCTCACCGACAGCTCCCCGAGGGCTCCTCCAGGAGCTGGCGGCTCCGGCCTCCTTCCCCTCCTGCTTGCTGGGGTCCCCCCAAGACGAGTAACCTTCACCCAAGTCCTATCCTGATTCTGCCTCTGGAGAGTCCAGTTAGGACCCCACCTCTGTGCCTGGCATTGGGGTGTGATGCTGAGGACGCCATCTGCTTGCTGCTTTGGCGGGGGCGGGTGTGTGTGGGGGGAGGATCGGACTCCAGTTGTGGCCAGGCAGCTAAGCTGCATCCAAAATGTGGCCATTTCCATAGTAATGTAATATATATGGATATGTATGCATAATAATAATATTAGTATTTACATTCCAAGTGTCTGGTTCCTGTATCTGCTTCTCAGTAGTTTCCAAACACAAAAAGAGGTGTGATTAATTAGCATTTCTCCCAAGCCCCCATGTTTGCATAAATCTATAGCAGGTCCTTGAATATCATTCGAATGCTATTTCATTTTAACATTAATGAGGGAAAAAAAAGGTAGATTCCCGTCTGGGGCCACTGCGTGCAGTTGGCACCGTCTCCCAGGTCTGTGCGGCTTTCTGCCAGGACTCGGCTGCCCCCCACATCCGCAGGGGGTGTGCGTGAGGCTCGTGGGTGTGACATCCTGCTTTGAGCAAGTGTGGGAGTGTGGCGCCTCCGTGATGGGCGTGTGTCCTGTCCCAGTGGGGTCTGAGCGTCTGGGAGGGGCTCTGCCCACGCTGCCCTGGGTGGGGAAGTGAGTGAATGAACGCAGATGGTTGTTGAATATTAGAAAGTTTTAGCGTTTTTATCCAGAAGCTTGGTGAGGATTTTGTGACCCGAAGTCTGCTGTAAGGATATAACTCTTGTTGCTATCTTTAGCCTCTGATCGTTTTATCCTATATCACTTCATGTCGAGTTGTGAGTTTTAAGACCCTATTGATGTCAAGCAGGACGCGCTGTACAGGATGATTTTTTTACTTCATCGTTTTTAATCAGCGCTATTAATAAGCACTGCCTGCACAATGGCATGTATAGTTTGATGCGTTTGACAAATTGTGTACCTGTGTGATCACTTCAATCAAGAGAGAAAATACTTCCATCATCTAGAAAGTTCCCTTCTGCAATATTTTAGTCGGATACCCGCACCTACCCCTCCAGGTAACTGCTCATGGATTTCAGCCGCTATATGACAGTTTTGTCTGCATTGCAATTTCATGTGCATGGAAGTGTACAGACTGTTCTCTTCTGTGACTGGCTTCTTTCACAGTTGTCCCTCCCTGGTACTGCAGAATGTGTGCTCTGAAAGCTCTTCTATGGTCACGCACAGTCATTGCTTCACTTCCCCCAGGTAGACACCTCGGAGCAGAATGCTGAGATACATGGTACTTGTTTGCTTAACTTTATGAGAAATTGTCAACTCGTTCTCCCAAAGTATCAATCCAGGCACATCCTGGTGGAATAGTGGTTTGGTCAGTTGCCTCTGGAGGAGCACAGTCCACACACACCCCAAGGACCCAGGCGCACGTCTTGGGTCCAGAGGAGACAAAATAGGCGAACAACTAAATGAAATTAAAAATACTTCTTCCTCTTCTCTGCCTGCCTGCTCGTGTACTTGCCTTCATCCCTGCCTGTACCTTTCCTTTAAAAAAAAGTGCCAATCCTTTGGATATGCCCAGCAATCTCTGAGAATTCCTGGTCTTCCCCATGATTCTAGCAAATATTGCATTTTCAGTTTTAATTGTAGCTGTTCTAGTGAACAGACAGTGATAGCTCATCTCCACTGTGCATTCGTGTCATCTCTCTGTTCATTTCTTTTGCCCTTTCAAAAAACTCAGTTGCTTGCTTCTTGCTACTCCATTTTCTCTAGATTCTGGATACCTGGATATTAGGTAGATATAGCGACGATTTTCTCTGTCTTTGCCTTCCTTTTTTAATTTTTTCAGTCATCTCTTTGTTGGTTGGAAGGGAGCATCCTTTCAGTGAGGTGGGGTCACGAAACATCCATGGAACAGGTGGTCCCAAACAACTGCTAACATAGTCAATGTCAGCCCTTAAAATTTCATTGTAGCTTTAATACAGAATCATACCACAGTTTTTATTTTTAAAAAATTGCAAGATGTTGGCTTCTTCTTTGGCTGAAAAGCATTTTCAACAGACTTGATGTTCTAGGGCAGTTTTAGATGAATGAAAAATGGAGCAGGTGGAATAGAAATTTCCCATCGACCCCCTGGCCCAACCCAAAAGAAGACAATTGTAACTAAGTGAAGCCCAATTGATCCGTTATCTCTATGATGCTTAGCACTTCTTGTACTCTCCTTCCCCTGCCCGGGAAGAAGTTCTTCTATTTTTAAAAGGGTTTTGTAGTTTCAGCTGTCACCTGCAGGGCTCTGCTTGAGTTAGTGTTGGCAGGTGGTGATGGCCGTTCGCTCACGGACTTCTCAGTGGGCAGAGCCAGTGTTCATATAAAAACATCTCATCGGCTCGTGCTGTGGCTTCAGACCAAATCGAGACAACAGGGCCTTGTTGGCTTCTTGGATTTATTGTTCTGGATCCAAATTCTCCATCACCTCTCTCTTCCTTCATTCACTTCAAGCATCTGACTCATTAAGGAGCCCGGGGAGCGTTAGAATGAAAACAGCCCACAATTATCGCTCATTTGCACGCGTTCATCTCACACACACGGCTGTCATGATGGTTACACTGACACCACCACCGTCCAGCCCGATGATCGAGACCGATCTGAAAGGTTCTTGTGTGCTTCTCCCGACTCTTGCTCTGCTGTTGCTGAGGTGACCTCCATCGCTGGAGCACGTGGCCGGGACGTCTCTGGTAAGTTCGTTTCCTGTGCACCGCCGTCCACTTCTTGGCCCTCTCCAGTTCATTCCGCAGCAGAGTTCTTTCTGTGTGTTTTTTTAAGAGGAAGGAAGCAGGCAGGAACAAAGATAAGTAAACAGCAGGAAGGGAGAGGAGGAAAAAGCGTTTTTGTTTGTTGATTTAGTTGTTCATTTTGGCTGCTCCCCTGGCCTGGGTCTCAATTCTGGGACCTTAGGCTCGCTGCGGACTGCACCAGCCCAGCTTCAGGCTTAACGTCTGAGCCACCAGGATGCTCCTGTTGTCGTTTCCTTAATCAGGAATCCTGGGGACAACATTTCCCGATTAATGATGTTTATGACACCGTCTCATCTTTATTTCCTCTGGAGCCCCGGTTCCTTGGAGAGAAAACTTGGGGTTGTATTTTCTCCTAGTGAATATCTCAAGCGATTACTTTTTTTTCTGGCATAAATTGTTGATGTCAAAAAATCAGACTCATTCTATTTCTTTATCAAAATCAGATTCATTTTATTTCTTTATGTCCCATGTTTTCCATAGACAAAATACTTTTTTCTCTTAAATTCGGTGCTTTACGTGGACTGAGCCTTGGTGTCGCTTCTTGTGGTCCTCACCAAGTACACTCTCAACACTAAGCTTGAAACCTTTTTCTTTTGGGGATGTGATCTTGAATTACGACTCTCATTCTTTTTTCTATTTCCTCGCTTGGGTTCGCAAATCCATATGTTGGCTCTTCTTCGCCTCCCTTCAGTGTTTGGAACAGACTCCTGAATCTCCTTTGTCTTTTTCTTCTTCATTTTTTATTTTTAAAATGTAGCTGCTTGCCATCTCCTGTTTCTCTTAAAGCATCTTCTCTTATGTTACTTGCCCTTGCTTCTTCCAGCATTGTCTTCATTTCTAAAATTGTTTTCTCTATTTCTACCCTTGAGTCCTGTCTCTTTTTTTTTTTTTAGTTTTTGAAATATCATGTCTCTTTTCTTTTATGTCTTATATTATTAGTGACTTTTAGTTTTTTTAATTGTAGGCTTCAGCTTTGATTTATTTGAGGAGCATGTTGGTAGATTATCTGTTCTTGATTCACCTTCTTCTTGTAATACCTTGGAGTAGGATTTCCTAGATCATTGCTGATTGCTTATTTTAATAACAATTTAGTTTTCATGAAATTTTCCAAGAAGGTTTGGTTCCGACAACTTCATAGAGCCCCTTCTGTTGTTTTCATATAATATGCTGTCACTCTCCCTACTTGTATCTGCACTTGTCTTTCTATCACTTTCTTCCACTATCATTCAGGTTTGACATTCTTCTAGCAGTGACTTCTTAGTCTGGAGCCCAATCCTCTATGCTTTCTAATGCATAGCTGAGAATGCACAGACTGTTGGCTTTGGGCTCTTTCTAGGAATTTCACAGTTTTCTCTACAGGCAGGTGCCTGCATGTAACTGTCGAAGGGTGACTTGAAGGCTGCTGCTTCCCCGGGCGTGTGCGATGTTCCTCGAAGGGGAAATAAGAAGACAACCAGTCCCCAACTAGCAGGCAAGTACAATCAGATATTGGGCTCAGGAAACTGAGGTGACTAAGTCCTTTCTTGGACTTGCATTGTTTAGGGCTTTCTCCTGACAGAGGAATAAAAGGTCATTGTCATGCTAACATACTCGCCCAACTGATTATGACGGTGATGATTATGGCTTAATTCATTTATTAGTCAAATACTGGATGAACATCTCTCTGGACCAGCATTAGGGGCTGGGGACTCAGCAACAAAAGATAGAGACCGTGTGTAGTCAGGGAGTTTCAGTCCTCTATTCCTGTTCACAAAATGGAAACTTTATGCACATCTGTAAAATATTTCCAAGCCTCTAAAGTCTTTTTTGCTACTGGGAACAACAATGCGTGTACTTAATCTTGTTCAAAGCAGAATCCTAAGTGTGTGGGAGGGTGGGGGTGGGCATTTGCCTTTCTGTCTTTCAAATACTCTCACACATACAAAACAAACAAAACAAAACAGAATATGGTATTCAGGTCTCAGTTTCTGGCTTTGATTTTCTCTTGGGGCCCAGATCAGATTTGTGTTGCTAAGGAAATGTATCAGTGCGGGGGAGACGAGTCAGATTTTATGTTACACACAAGTCTCCCATTCGAAGCCCTTGTGTGGAGTGAGCATTATCTTCTGCTTTTAATCAGGTGTTTCTATGGTGTCCAAACCAGCCCATCACTGAGGCCTGGATTTATCATGAAATGTGATAAGTGAGGCCAAAGAGTCACCTTTATAGATCAAGAGCAGGCTCAAACTTCACCAGAAAAACATTTATCATCTGAGAACTGGCTGGCAGGATTTACAACCCTTGGGGAGGTTGAGAGGGCCATCAAAGCTCACTAACTTGGTTTCCTGACAATAAAGGAAGCAGAAGACTCCAAAATCGGATTAGCTTATCATGCGGTGTCCTCTGGGTGGTTTGTGTCTCAGCTGATTCAATTCACCATCAGGCTGCATTGTATCGAGCTCAGACAACCCAGCTCTCCAAAGCAGGCTGCGTGGGGAGTGGAAACCAACATTTTTTGTCCCTTTTCTCTGGGCCTGGCCTGGGGCTTCCATTAGTCCTCACAGCAACCCCAGGGAGGGAAAGGGAATGGAGACACCGAGGGGTGATCCAGGTCAAGCACAGGGAAGACAGAACTCTCTTTCAGTCTCTGCTGTCTGCCAGCCGTGTGCCATGTAGGAGCCGGGAGACTGTCCCTGCTCGCCATCGTCACTGCCTATAGGGAGCCTGGTAATTTTCAGGTGATTATAACATATGGAAGGATGGGAGGCTCTAGCAAGAGGTGTTACCTGGCACGAGGCATGGATTGTTCTGCAGCAAAGGCAGAGAAGTCTGCTGTCCTGAAAGCCTCCAGGAGTGGGGCTCAGTTTCCCTCCTGATGAACCGCCCCTCCCTCCTCCTGTCCCTGGTGTCTCCCCACCCTGTGCCTCCTCTGGAGATGCTTCTAGCTTCAGCGTGGCCCCTCCCACCGTGAGCCTGGCACTGCCCTGGGCCCTGTGTGAGGTGGGGAGGATGGTCCCACCTCTACCCCAAGGAGCGACTGCCTTTGCTTCCATCTCCCCTCAGGTTGGCCTTAGCGTCTGGCTTCTGTGCTCTTAGAGCCTGAGTCACCCATCCTTCTCACCTGGGCTGTGGGAACAAGCTTCATACAGACCCCCTCTTTTCCCTTGTGTCTCTACGACACCCCCACCTGCAGCAGACGAGGGCCTGTCAAAACCTGAAGCCAATCCCATTGTGCCTTACTTAGGTCCCTCCAACTCCAACTGATCAAAGCAAAAATGGGCTTTTATTGGCTTGTCCAAGAACGAGGCTGCCTACAGACTTCAATAATGTCACTGGGCCTCTGTCTCCCTCTGTCTCTCCTACACGCATGCACGCACCCCTCCCTCTGCCTCCTTCTGTGTGTGACCTAGTTTTTCTGCTACAGGTGAGCGAGCGCCTTCCTGCAGGAGGGAGAAGGGGTCCCGGCTACAGAGGGCTACCAGCCCGGTGACATTTCCTTATACACGAATGATGTGAATCAACTCCGACGGGCAACTGGTGCTTTCCAAGTCAGAGCTCGGCGTCTGGGTCACCGCCGGGAAGCAAAAGGGGACTTCCGTCCGGTGAGTCCAGGGCTGGAATTTTCCATGGGGGCAAGTGGAAAGAGGGCTCACTTCAATTGAGGAATCCGTATTTACCCTCCAGTCCCCCTCGTTGGCATGGAAAGTCGCTTCCAAAGCTGCCGTCCGTCCCAAGAAGGCAGTGGAGGCCCTGACCGGGAAAACTTGATGGCCTCTGTGGAACCCTCACGGCCCCGCCCAAGCCCAGGAGCCAGCGAGCAGCCAGGACGCCTGTCACTGCGACTCCAGAAGGCCCAGCGAGCTCCGTGCTAATCCTCCTGTGGCAAGAGTGGCAGTGTGTTTACCCGGTTACCACGGGCTGCCTTTCGGCATCAGGCACTGCCTGCCAGACGTGACAATTGAAGACTATTTTTATTTTCGGGCCTGGGGCACTGAGTCTTTTCATTCTGCTGCTGGGTTCGCCCCCGCACCAGAACGCCAGGGACTCGGGCCTCTGGAAGCTGGAATGAATGGCGGCGGCCGGAAGCAGGCTGGGAGGGCTCTGTGTGAGCGGGACACTGCGTCCTGGAGCACCAAGCTCTGATCCCCGGGATGGCGGCAGAAAGCCATTCTGTGTCTTGGCAGAACATGGTGACAGCAGTTGGTCTTGGCCAAGATCTGGGTACAGTCAGGCCCATGTGGTGAAGTTGGCACCCTGGGAGGGCAAGTGCCTGGGGTGGGCCCCTCGGGTGGTGGGACAGTGTCTCTGGTTGGTGACATGTGACAACGGTCTCAGGGAGCAGGTGGTCACTCAGACAGGTAGTCAAGAGCACAGAGAGCCCAAAGGTGGGGCCGGCGTCCACTGGAGGCAGGAAAGAGCTCTCAGGGTCTAGTCAAAGCAGGGCTGCCTATCAGGGACTGGACACCAGTAAGGCAAGAACAAAGCTGGACCCCAGGTTCAGAGCATAGTCCCCCATCTCTGGGGACTGGATCATTCCTGTGGGGGCTGCCCTGGGCATTGGCTCCAGGTCATCACCCACCAGATGCCGGTAATACTTCCTCCCCAGTGATGACAACGAAACATGTCTTCAGAGTGAGGTCACCCAATGTCTCCAGCGCAGCAGGGCAAATTGTCCCCAGTTGAGGTTTAGAAGGATTTGGAGACTGAATAGGTGTGGAATTTGGGCCGCAGACTCAGGCACTGAGCGTAAGCAGAGGTCCTTGTTGGAGCAAAGGGGCCCCTCCTCCCCTCATAGGCTCGAGTCTTCGGCGGCAAACAGCTTCATGTACCTTATGCAGATGTGTGACAATGACGCACACCTTAAACCTGTATCACTGTGTTCCTTCAAAGCAACTATTTTTTTAAAATAAGAAGCAGTTCTGGCCAACACGGGCCAGAGATGGTGTTCAGGAGGCCTGCAGGTAGAGGCAAGGAGGACACGCCTCCGAAAAACAGGAGCCTGGAAGACCTGCTTAGAAACAGGCAGGAAGCCAGGCAGCCTCAATTTACTGATCCGTATAATGGGAACAATCCCATGCCTGCCTCAACGAAGCACTGCAGGGGTTAAATGAAAGTGGACACACCTGACGTGTTTAGCGCAGAGGTGAGGACTTTAAGCCCGGACCCACCTGTTCTGACATGCTCTCACCACCTGGAAGTGCCGGGGTGAAGACAGAGTGAGAGGCTTCTCTTCAGGGCAGACTGTGCAGGGCGACAGCTGACTTCAGTCAGGGAGGCCTGCACATGGACCCAGGGGTTGTGCTTAAATAGAGTTTGCTTCACATCGAATCTGGACCTGGAATTGTTACCTGAAGAGAAGCCACTGTGGGTGACTCAATCATTATGATCTTATTAACAATGGATTCCATTTTAGTAAGGAAAGCCCCCTTCATTGACCTCCTGACGCCTCTCACCGCGGCCGGGAGCAGGCCAGCCTCATAGGTGCCCAGAACCACTCGTCTCTGGTCAGAACATGGGAGTCTAAGGTGAGGTTACGTGATCCGGCCCTTGATCACAGAAGGCGGTGTCTGGCGAGCAACTGAAGACTTGTCGTTGACAATCACAATGCTTGGGTTCCAGTTCAGGCCCCACCCCACACTAGCAGACCTAGTGTCTCTGAGCCTCACTTTTCTCGTCTGTAAAGTGGGCATGTGGAGCTCTGCCTGGCGGGGATGCTATGGAGCCGAACAGAGATAATGAAGGCTGCTCTCTCCCAGACTCCATGATACACAAGAAGCAAGGGAGAGATATGCTCCAAATGCAGGTTCTCAGGCCCCTTCTGATTCAATCGAACTAATTTGGGGAGCGTTATGACTACCTTCTAGGTGATTCTTATCTAAGTCTGTAGGTAAGAAACACTGATGTCTGAAAAAGGACTAGCACCAAGTCCCGCACATGATACGTTCTCAGAACTCGTCACTGCACTTGGAATCATGATTCTGTCTCTGTTCTCCAGGACGATAATGATGGCATTTGACAAAGTCCACCCAAATCTGCTTAAAACAAGCAGCATAGTCCATGCATATGTAGGGTCAGGGATCTGGACGGGGCTGGGCTCACAGGGCAGTTCTTTCGGTCTTGGCTGGGTTCATCCGTTGGTCCAGCGCCAGCTGCTGCCACCAGGGACAGTGCAAGGGGCTGACACACAGATGTCACCCTCATAGCTGGCTGACCCAGGGGGTGGCAGAGATACAGGCCCTCTGGGTCCTCCCTTAGCATCACTTTGCTGCTAGCCACTGTCAGAACAAGCCACCCAGCCCAGCCCAGAACCAGGCACGAGTGGGAAGGTCCTCAGTGCCCAGAGGACAAGATGAGTGTGTCCCCCGCACTCAGTCCCCTAGTGCCCGTGGGCTGCACAGGGACAGCACCGTGGCCTCACTCACCCCTTTCCTTCATCCAGCTCTGATCGGGTTACACATATGCTCTTGTCTCCTACTTGACCGAGGGCTCCTGGGAGGACAGGGACCCTGTTCCCATAGCACAACAGAGGAGGGCCATCAATAAAATAAATCACTTACTATGTCCTCAAAAAAACGTGCTAAGTGCTGTCTCCATGTTAGCTCATTTAATGCTCATAGTGACCCCGTGGGCTTGCGTGTTAGTTTCCTGTCTCTGCTGTAACAGCCTTCCCCGCATCTGGTCACTTAAAAGAACACAGGTTTATTATCTTACAGTTTAGAGGTGAGAAGTCCGAAAATGTTGCTAAAATCAAAGTGTTAAGAAACAGGCTGTATTTCCTTCTGGAGGCTCTATGGGAGAATCTGTCCCTTATCTTTTCTAGCTTCTAGAGGCTTTGTGCATCCCTTGGCTTGTGGCCACCTCTCAGCAAAGGAGATAGGGGGATGGGTGGATGAGGGTGAATGAATAGATGGGTGGAGGATGGATGGATGGATGATTAATGAATGATAGACGAATGGGTGGATGGACAGATGAATGGGTGGATGGGTGGATGGATAGATAATGGATAAATGATGGATGCATGGATGGATGGGTGGATGATGCATAGATGGATGGATGGATGAGTGAACTGAGGATGGATGAATGATTGATGAATGATGGATCATGAATGGGTGGGTGGATGGATGGGTGGGTGGGTAGATGGCTAGATGGATGATGGATGGATGGGTGGGTGAAAAGATGGATGGATGGATGGATGGGTGGATGATGCATAGATGGATGGATGGATGAGTGAACTGAGGATGGATGAATGATTGATGAATGATGGATCATGAATGGGTGGGTGGATGGATGGGTGGGTGGGTAGATGGCTAGATGGATGATGGATGGATGGGTGGGTGAAAAGATGGATGGATGGGTGGAATCAATGGATGTATGAGTGGTGGGTGGATTGATGGATGGGTGAATGATGGAGAGATGATCAATGGATGGATTACTAATGAATGATGGATAGATAGATAAATAGGTGGATGGATGATGGATAATGGGTGAATGATGGATGGATGGATAGAAGGATGAATATCCAGAAGTTCTTGTCTCCTCTAGGTTCTCACTCCATGGCTGAGATAATTGGCAAGCATTCCTTTCCCTCTGCCACCCTTACAGCGGTCATTTTTTCTACTTCCATCAGCATCAGGACACTTCCCACTCAGCTTCATGGTGAGAACCTATTCTTTCTCCAAACCTTCTACAGCACAGTTACGAGAAAATATGTGTGTCAGCAATAAGCAATGTCACTCAAGGAAGCGTCAACAAAGAGATTAGTTTTGCTTTTATTTGTTAGCATAACAGAGAACATGAAATATTTAACAGCATTGTAATGCGTAACAGATGGGAGAGACACAGGCTTTCAGGGTCTTCCCATCTCTCCCACTTCCAACAACAGCCCAAACCAGGCAGCCCTGAGGCATTATGGCTGGAAGACAGCCAAGGGACTGCTTGCCAGGGGCGCTGTGCAGGCCCAGCCCTGATAAGGCCCATTCACTGAAGAGGATCAAGTTCACCATCCTCAGGAGGGCTGGGAATGCCAAGCAGATGTAGATGCTGCAGCTTTGGGCTCCTGTTGTCACTAGCCTGACACAGATATCAGTGCTAGGAGCGCTTGTCCTCATGGGATTTCCGTCCTCCTGACTCCAAAGCCGAAAAATCACCAGGAAGCTTGACTTGGTTCTGTGTTGTGCAGCCTTGGGCAAACCGGTAACTTCTCTGACCCTCTGTCTTCAGCTGCAAAACAGTGAGCGGAAGCGGCCAGAAGGGCCCCTGTGCGGCCTGCGTGAAACGAGCTGGGGCAGCCGGTGAGAGGCGCGCAGGCCAGACTGGCCTGAGGTCCAGGGAGTGTGGACCAGGGACAGGCGGGCGCCGAGGGGAGAGTGCTGCACCCCAGTGTCTGCGCGGAGAGCGGGGGCTATTTAGAGCAAAGCACGGAAGGAAAGGCCGGGCGCTGGCCGTGCAGCCCCAGACACTTGTCCGGACACTTGCAGAGGTGTGTTCTACTCGCCCGAATTAGTTGCCGCTTAAACGTTGGTTTGTTTTCTTTATTAACATTAACATCTGAAATCTTTCTTCTGAGCCCCTGGGTATTTTCTGGACCCACCAAGTAGGAGACAGAACCCTTCTCTTCCAAAAGTGCTGGCCCCAGCTCCTCCAAAACGCAGATCTTGTCTTCCTCTAAAGAAAACCCCGAGCCCGGATGCGGGACACTTGGTAAAGCGAGGACTCAGCCTCCACCATAATCTCTCTCTCGCCCCTCCCT